>JAWNOF010000006.1:305000-442500 GCA_035046165.1 Drosophila rubida
GCGGTTTAATAATTGGAAAATGGCAATTAGTTGTAAGACACTTAAGACAGCGGAAAATCGTCAGTATAGTAAAATGAAGTCCCACTATAGTGCAATATATCATTCAACGCTTTACGTGGTAAATTTGGATTATAAAAACGGCCCTGTATGCACCAAAAAAAATATTCAGGGAGGTAGAGGAATGACGTATTGACTGAAAATGTGTAGCCAATCGAAAATTACCGGCTCCAAAATTTATGCCATAGGTAGAGAATAAATATGGAAGTAATGTAAAAACAAATTAAATACATTTCATCAGGATGGGATAGAATATAATTGACAACAAACGAATACGGAGCTCCAATCGGGTCACCTATGACCAACGAGAAAACACAAAAGTCAATGTTTGGGCTTCGGCATCAGAAGAGCGGAATCTGGTTTTTATTGATGTGAACATGTTAATAAGGATATACCTTCAATAATTAACAGATAATCTAATTCAAAGCTCTGACATAATGGTCGAAGGCAGGAAAATGACCCAAAACACAAATTGACTATTGTAATATGATGAGTCGCAGCTAGTTGTATCGTCTCTCAATGTAAAATAGAAGTCTTCTTTAAGTTTGGTTGAAAGAGAGACGTCAGTCCACTCTGGTGTATATTTTTTGAATAATCGCTTAAGCTTAGTGCTGTCCACTGTGAAGCAGTGAGCAGCCGTTTTACATACATTGTCTTTGCTTATTATATACAGCAACGGAGATGTTGCTGGCTAGCTGAGAGAATCACGCGCGCACATATGCATATGGAGCGACGGTCAAACGTAATAACGCTGACTTAGCCATTTGGGCGGTCGCTGTTATGAAGTGCGGATTATATTTCGTCTGCACTGAGTATGTGCAGAGGGCACTGATCTTTAGGCGAGCAGCGACAAAGTCACTGCTTATGCATGCACTGTGTTGACATAACAACAAAGTGTTGCGGCCTTATTTATATCTATGTATATACATATGTACGCCTGCTACATCTCCCTCCTTTTAAAAAATAACGTAATTTATGAAGTCATTTTATATGCTAATGTTAATTATTATTATATTTATTTTTTTTTTGTTTTGTTTTTTTTTTTTTGGTTATAATATGTATATTATGTATATATATAAAATTTGTATCTTAATGTGTGCTTCTAAATGTATATGTTTAAGACTATTTGTATTAAAAGTATATTTAATTTTAGTTTTCGTTTTTTTTTTTTTTTCATTATTATTATTTTTTTTTTTTTTTATATGTTCGAACATTTGATTGTTTTTATTATAGTTTTCAATTCAGTTATGATAAACTTTTAATCTATCCTTATGTACTTTCTGTTTTTTATTTTTGTTATCCCTAATTATTATATTATCATTATCTTCTAGCTTTTCTACTGTATAGGGTCCTAAATAAGTTTTATCTAACTTATGTCCAGTTTCATTTTTGAGTAGGACTTTATCTCCTACCGATATATCTACGTTTATTACTTTCCTATCGTATATTAGCTTATTAGATTTCTTATTTTCTTCTAACATAATTCTAGCTCTTTTATATGCTATTTCTAATCTATACTTACTTTCCTTAGCATAATCATCTATATTATATATAGGTTCTATGTTCTCTATGCTATTAAAATGTTTTGGTAAATTATTTGTTTTACCAAAAACTAGTTCATATGGGCAA
This sequence comes from Drosophila rubida, assembly GCA_035046165.1. Lineage (NCBI taxonomy): Eukaryota > Metazoa > Arthropoda > Insecta > Diptera > Drosophilidae > Drosophila > Drosophila rubida. The sequence goes on from JAWNOF010000006.1 coordinate 306,687, forward strand.
TAATCATGCGCCATAGATGGGGTTGTGTTGAAACAGTATACGAAATATTGGATCCATACGTCCCAATCAGTTTTATCAACCGATATATATGATCGTATATACTCATTGAAAGTTCTATGACTTCTTTCGACTGTTCCAACTGTCTGGTGGTGGTGTGCAGTTGATGTTATTTTATTTATTTTTAAATACTTGCACAAATCACTGATAATAGAATTTTTGTATTCTGTTCCCATGTCCGTTATGAACGTCTTCATTGGACCGTACTTTAGAATAAAATTCTCAAATATCGCCTTTGCTACTGTGTTAGCATTTTTATTTTGGATTGGAATCGCAACTAAATATTTAGTCAGATCACAAATTAGTGTGACTGCGTATTCGTTTCCATTTTCAGACTTGGGTAGTGGACCAATAGTGTCTACTATAACCCTGTCGAAAGCATGTATTGGCGTATCAGTTATTGTTAAAGGAGTTTTTATTTTTCTTGTCACTTTTGATTTTTGGCAATTTGGACATTTTCGTATGTACTCAGTAATATCTTTAGTCATACCTTTCCAGTAATAATGTCTTTTGACCTTGGCCAAGGTTTTTGAAATGCCTGTGTGACCTCCTTGTATTGGATCATTGTGTAATGTAGACAGTATAGCTTCTTTTTCTTTTATTGTTTTTATTTGGGTCACCGGGTTGAGTAGCGCTACTCTCAATGAAATTAATATTTTATTGCCCATATTTTTGAAATTATCGATTGAAACATGTTCAAAGATATTTTCCCACGGTGCCACTTTGAGTTGGCTGATTTTATTTATACCGGCTTGCGTTTCAAGCCTTTGGAAAAATTTACCTAAGTCAAGATTTCCATTGGTATATAAATCGCTAACATCATATCTTGCAGTAATTTTCTTACCATGTTTGAAAAAACATAGCATATTTTTTACTTGCAAGGTCACTACTTTGCGTACTTCGTCATTATTAATGACTTCATATACGTTGGGCTTTGAAGCTTTTTCGATAGATTGCCTTGGCAAGTCTATTTTTTCTTTTCCTGCGCAGGAATTTTGTCTTCTTTGATATCTTGTAGTGACTTTTTTTATAGATCCATTTATTTGCTGTAGCTGTTGAAATTGTCTTTACCCTTCAGATATTCAACTGTAAAATTATATTCCTCTAACTCAAGTCTCATACGTGTTAGTTTTGAGCTTGGATTCACCATCGAGAACAAGTACGTTAATGGTCTGTGATCTGTCTTGACAGTGAAGTGTCTACCATAAATATATGGTCTGAAATAAGTTATTGCCCAATGAATTGCTGCCAATTCTTGTTCTGTTGTACTTTTATTACTTTCACCCTTAGTAAACGATCTTGACGCGTAAGCAACTGGAAGTTGGAGTCCATTTTTGTTTTGAGTTAAAACTGCTCCACATGCTTGCTTACTTGCATCTGTTATTATGCAAAATTCTTTGCTGAAATCTGGGTATTGTAATAAATTCGGATTTATTAGTGCCGATTTGAGATGTTCAAAGGCATGCTGACAATCAGCTGTCCATTCGAATTTTACATCTTTTTTACATAATCTTGTTATGTGACGAGCATAATCGGCGAAGTTTTTGATAAAACGTCTATAATAATTGCAGAATGCAATGAATCGTCTAGCGCTGTCCGCATCATGTGGGGCTGGATAATTTTTAATGACGTCGTATTTTTTGTCGTCAGGCAAGATTCCTTTATCTGTGCATTTGTGTCCCAAAAATGTGACTTCATGCATGAAAAATGAACATTTTTCAGGATGTAATTTAAGATTGTATTTCCTACATTTCTATATAAAGGAAAGCTTGAGAAGGTTCTAATCCGGAGAATGCAATAGTCATCATTCTCTGGAAAGAATTTGGCGCTATTTTTAAGCCGAATGGCAATCGCGTGAAACGATATGAGCCATTACTTGTTGAGAAGGACGTTATATCTCTTGAACTTTTTTCGAGTTCAATTTGGTGAAATCCTGACATTAAGTCAAGGCATGAGAAGTATTTTGCTCTTCCTAGTTGATCCAAAATGTCATCAATTCTAGGGAGCGGAAATTTATCCGACAACAGTTTTTTATTAATTTGACGATAGTCAATTACTAATCGCCATTTTTTCTTGTCAGTCCCTGGAAGAGATTTCTTCGGAACTAACAAAAGTGGGCTATTATAAGGTGATACAGACGGTTCGACTATTTTATTGTCGATTAACTTTTGGACTTGTACTTGTATCTCGCTTATTTGGCTTTGAGGAATTCTATAATTTTTTATATAAACTGGTTCATCATCTTTCAATCTTAGTTTTTGTTTGTAAAAATTATTTGTAGTGATTGATTCGGTTTCAAGTCCGAATACGTCACTAAACTGGGTGCATAAGTGAGTCAATTCATTTTTGAATTGTGGTGGAAAATTTTTAGATAATTGAGATAAGACAGTTTTTTCTCTATTTAATGGATTGTTTTGAACTATGTCATAGTTCGAAAGTGGTTCATATGCTAAGTTTTTAATATTTACTACTTGATCGGTACTGGTTGTATTCAGTAATCGGACAAATGCATTTTTGGTTGTTGCAACTGTATTTGCTACATAAATGCCTTCTTTAATTTCCTGGTTGGGAATTAAAACGCTATCTTCATCTGATGATAGATGAATTTTTCTTACTACTTGGGATCTTGCTGGTAGAACAATGGAATTATTACCAGAACTGTATGTTATTGGAACATAAATGGGAAAATTTAGATTATTTGGTCTCATTATGAGCCAATCTTCATTCGGTTTGAAATCTAACTGGCAATTGAATTTCTTAATGAAGTCAATGCCTATTATTCCATCACAAGGTATTGCGAAATGCAAATCTACTAAGTGAAAATCGTGTGGAATTATGTATTTACCTGTCTGTATCTCTATTGAAATCAGTCCTTGCGACTGTATTATATCTTGGCCTATGTCTTGAATATTTATTTTCTTGTTTACTTGGATATCATGAAAGATATCAGAATTTTCTTTTAAGAGTGATATATCTGCACCAGTATCTATTAGAAATACTAGTTTTTTATTTGTTTTTACATTGAAGAAATTTACAAATATATTTAAACTAAGATTGATTGTATGAACAGTATGATTTCTTACTGTAGAACATCTGAGGGTTGCTGGGAGTTTCCCTGATTGTTTCGGGCTACTCTCACATTATTCGTATTGGTATTGGTTCGGCCTCGGTTGGAATTGTTGCTTCCATTTCCTCGGCCTCTACGGTGATTATTGTTTTGGTTTCCGTAGTTATTGTTTTGGTAATAATGGTGATAATTACCATTGCCTCTACCACGATAGTTTCCACGATTGTTACTACCGCGGTAGGCATTATTGTTTCCCCTTCTGGAGTACATCACTGTATTCACGCTACCAGTAATTCTTGTACTGGTACGGATGTATGCGCTAACGGCAGCATCCATGGTGGTGAAAACACCAGACTCCAGAACGGTTTTAACACTCTCGTGACTAGTTTTACTAATCATTGTGTTAACTGCTTCTGTAGTGCTGAGCATGTCAGCATTTTCAGATGGAATACCTTGGTCAATATAAGCAGCTTCAAGAAGCTGCCGCAGACTTTCTAGTTCATTTGTGAACTGAGTGGCCGTTTTGCCTCTTTGTGTTAAGGTATCCATTTTTGCCTTTATGTTGGCGGGTGTTTCGCCAACAACTACGGCTTTTAATTTAGCAATGATTCCATCTATTGTGGTTTCATTTTTTATTTTATTAATGGTTGTGCCGGTTATTTTTGATTTAATCACCTCTATGGCAATTTCCTCATAATTTCCTTTAGTTAAATTGACAAGTCTTAATGCCGTTAAGAATTTTTCAAGACGGGGTTTCGTTCCGTCAAATTCTGGGACTGCTTGTGCAATTTCCCTAATATATGCCCTCTGGGCAGCGGCTGTGTCAACCATTATCAGGCTGTTATCAGCACTTTCTTCACTTTCAGATAAAATATCTTTGGAATCCAGTGTGATAACAGCGGGTATTGTCAAGTTTGTTAAATCTTCTTCCTCTAATTGAATATCCCCAGTCCGAACTTCAAGGTTTTCACCAAGCTCAAACTTTCCGGGTGTATTCAGGATAGGAAGGCAAATTAGATTTAAACTGTGCTTGTCTTTTACTGTTTGGATATTATTTCTCAGTTTTATTAGGAGCCTTGACGTTTCTGACCAATGTTCATTGGTTAATACGTCTTTATGTTGATATATTAATAAACGAGCTTCGTTAAAGCTGTCGATTAATGTTAAGGCGTGCCTATTAACTGTATCTATATGCGTTTGTCTATTTTGTGTTAGACATTTATACGCTTTGTCAAATCTTGTTTTAATATCTTGGATTCGCTCAGAAAGTTCTGGCCATTCCATAATATTGACAAGCTACCTTTCTGTGTTTAATGCATTTAATCTGTCAGATCTGCCCGGGATTAGTTATAATTATATCTTGGATACCATCATAACAATCACTCTACCTAAAGTTGGATGATCATCTATCCTGGATCTAACTTGCACACCCGGAATGGTTGTTAATACGATTCCTTTTTGGGTTGCAGTGCAATGAATTAAGGGCGAGAAATGACAGTTAAACGTTTGTACGTAGAGGACTTCTAGCTCGTATACACTAATTGGTGTTGTGGATGCTAACTGCTGAACTCTTCTACTAAAGTTTGGATCCCTTTCATATGTTTGGCTTATAGCTCTTTGGGTATCCATACTCTAATATGTATTCGTCATATAATAATGTTGTATAATGTGCTTTTTTTTTTTTTTTCTTTTATTTTTTAGATTTTATCCAAGTCGTTTGCTTGGCTCATGTATCTTTTCTTAAGACACTTGTTGTGGAGCTTATACAATTTATAAAAACAATTTGCACACATTATGACAACAACTATTATTAGCAGAATATTTGTTAATTCTAAGTCTACTTCACTAGATTCTACTTTATTTATAACGTTAGCAGTGGAATCCACTGACTTAACGTCTACTAATCCCATTTTGGGATACTGTTTATAAACTATACTCGGTATAAAGTCCTCTGCCGATTTGCTAATGGCATTACTGTCCATAAATGGAACAGTTTTCTTTCCTAAGGCTTAGTTTGAACTAAATTGAAAACTTTTTTTTTTAAATTGAATTGAAAAATTTTTTTTTTTTATTTTGGAATTTTAAAATATTGCTACTGGGTAATTTACCCAGTGCCAGAGACGTGAAGTTAACATTTAAATTTCCAAAGGAAATTGTACAGAGTGTCCTGCCTAATGTTTAGTTTAGCTTTACGGGCTAAACTTCTTGCCGGTCGACTCAATTGTCGTCGGGCATTACAATGTATTAAAATGTATTTTAAAGTTAAAAGTTAATTTAAGTATACGGTGTGCGCTCTTCGTAGCGCTGTCGGTCAGATCTCCACCGTTGGCATAAGGGGCGGCCTGCCTCTCATGCATCTACTGCTGCATCATCATTGGGGTCCACCGTTGGCACAAGGGGCGGTTTGCCTCTCGTGCATCTGCAACTGTACTTCTATTGTGTACTCCCACGTTGGCACAAGTGGCGGTCTGCCTCTCATGCATGTGACGGTACCGGCTTCTGGCACGTTCCTAAGCAGGTGGGGCTGAACAGCGGTCCCTCGCAGTCTGCTGGGCAGGTTTTTTGTGTCCGCGGGATCTCGGCTGGCTCTGGGCGATTGGTAAATTTGTTAATTTTGGCTTTCATTAATTCTGAGGCACAGGGCTTTGGTCTCGGAGTATTCAGCAGCGACTCGAGATGTTCGAGTTCGCTGTGTAACTTGACTGCAGTGTCCCACGGTAGGGGACTGGCGTTTTTATATAAGAGACGCACTAACTCAGACTTTCTTTGCCTGATGCGTTCTTTTACGCCATTGCGTCTAGTTTTTTTTTCTTTGACACTTTGCATTAGCCCTGTACTCACTCAGATTATAGCCTTTGTACCAATCCACACCAGATCTTTATTGATCGAGCAGCTTGCTGAATCCAATTGATAAATGTATATCAATTTTCCCGCCTTCCCGCGATGTCACGGTCGCCATGTAATATGATGAGTCGCAGCTAGTTGTATCGTCTCTCAATGTAAAATAGAAGTCTTCTTTAAGTTTGGTTGAAAGAGGGACGTCAGTCCACTCTGGTGTATATTTTTTGAATAATCGCTTAAGCTTAGTGCTGTCCACTGTGAAGCAGTGAGCAGCCGTTTTACATACATTGTCTTTGCTTATTATATACAGCAACGGAGATGTTGCTGGCTAGCTGAGAGAATCACGCGCGCACATATGCATATGGAGCGACGGTCAAACGTAATAACGCTGACTTAGCCATTTGGGCGGTCGCTGTTATGAAGTGCGGATTATATTTCGTCTGCACTGAGTATGTGCAGAGGGCACTGATCTTTAGGCGAGCAGCGACAAAGTCACTGCTTATGCATGCACTGTGTTGACATAACAACAAAGTGTTGCGGCCTTATTTATATCTATGTATATACATATGTACGCCTGCTACACTATTGTGCTGCTCTGGTTGGTTTGGAATTTCTCCCATGCCATTATTTCACAATCCCAGTCGCCAGACAACAATGTGATTGAGAATTGTTGGGCAATTCTTGATCACGCTATATACAATAGGCCTATATCCAGCAAAAATTAGTTGAAACAAGTTCTCATAGAAGAATGGTACAAAACCCCCAAAGAAACTATATAAAAGTTAATTTTATCAATTGCAATAGCTTTAAAATACATCATTAAACAGAAGAAAGGCTACACCAGATTGGAATTATTCAGGAGTTATATTCAATTATTATACTATGTTGCTTGCACGAAATAAACTGTGAGCTGAAAGATTAAATAACTTGTTGTGATTCTCACTTCTTATCGTTATTATTATCATATACAAGACAGGAAATTGGAGAGAGAGAGAGAGAGAGAGAGAGAGAGAGAGAGAGAGAGAGAGAGAGAGAGAGAGAGAGATTTAATCGTTGTTGGTTCTTCCCAAAGCTGGCAAGTTACAGGTTTTCAAGGTTATACCATGCACCATTGACTATAATAGATTTGACCTACGAATAATGTAAGTCATAATGAATATTGCTAGAAAATAATTTACATCTCAAAACACCACAGAAATGATGCTTTACCACAATAAATAGTTGGGCCAGTAATTTGTTGAACTAATTGAATTGCACCAGGTTACACTATATGCTCGCAAATTCTTGGCATTTGCCAACATCGTACGTTATTTCCACAGACCGTCAATAACAGCTTTGAATTTAAGAGCTTAAAGCCAGAAAGAAAGTGTTGCCTGGCGCCATCCGACGTTCTCATTGGGAATAATTTGTGTTGTTTACAGAGACTTGCAAAAATCAATTTGACAGAAAATGAAATTAACTCGTAAACATTTTCGCGCAATCATTCCTCACGGTTTTCGACGTGAATTAACACGACGAGAGTGCATCGATGAACTTAAATCTTTATATGGCGATGAAACACCATCTTATAGAACTGTGAAAAACTGGTATAATGAATTCAATCGTGGCCGACGCTCGCTCAATGACGAAGGCCGTGAAGGTCGTTCAAAAACAGTCGTTGCTCCAGAGAACATTGACGCCGTGCTTGAACTGATAATGCAAGATCGTCATATGACATACCGTGAGGCATTTCTTCCACCAGCATTACATTCGATATTGCATGAACACTTGGCCGTAAAAAAATATGTTCTCGTTGGATCCCGCACAATTTGACAATCGCTCAAAAAAAAGCTCGTGTGGATTGGTGCAAAAATAAATTTGAAAAAATACATTGGCGGTGTTTCAAAAGACGTTTATAAGATCGTCACAGGTGATGAATCATGGAATCATTATGAGCCCGAAACAAAACAGCAATCGACCGTGTGGGTCTTCGAAGACGAGCCAAATCCAACGAAAAGTAGTTCGTGGAAGAAGCACTTCGAAGCAAATGGTGGCCTGTTTCTTCGGTAAAACAGGTCATGTGGCGACTGTGTCGCTTGAGCAACGTAGGACATGACAAAGCGAGCTCTCACACATCAGCTCAAACCAGCGCCTTTTTGACCGCCCAAAATGTCGAATTGATGGGTCATCCGCCATACAGCCCTGACTTGGCACCCAATGACTTTTTTTTATTCCCGCACATCAAGAGAAAAATGCGTGGTCAACGATTTTCGACGCCAGAAGATGCTGTTGAAGCGTTCAAAAACCATGTTTTGGAGGTGTCTCAATCGGAGTGCTTCGACAATTGGTTTGAGCGCATGCAAAAGTGTATAAGTCTGCGGGAGAATACTTTGAAAAACAATAAAACCATTTTTAATTATAAATATTCGCATTTTCATTATTAGGCCAGAAATATATATAGCTATCATCGTAATACCATACGTTTCGGCATAGGCATGCGATAGACATATGTACATCTATATAGACATGTACATATAGTGGCTCACACCTTATTTCGTGCAAAAAAAGACTTGATTTTCAATAATAAATATCTTTTAAATTAAAAGAAATTTTACAAAAATTTAAACGTAGTTTTGTTTATAAAAAAACTATTTTGTATATAATAGCTCATTTAATTTAGATTTTTGTTAAATAACGCTAAAAAATGCAAATAACTAAAAATTTTTGCGGCTATGAGCTCACAGCTTACATAGTGTTAAAATTTAAAACTAAAACTGAAAAATTCAAATCTGGTAAAGCCTTTCTTCTGTTTAATGATGTATTTTAAAGCTATTGCAATTGATAAAATTAACTTTTATATAGTTTCTTTGGGGGTTTTGTACCATTCTTCTATGAGAACTTGTTTCAACTAATTTTTGCTGGATATAGGCCTATTGCAAATAGCGTGATCAAGAATTACCTAACAATTCTCAATCCATTATTGTTTGGCTACTGGGATGGTCAAATAATGGCATGGGGGATATTCCAGATCAACCAGGGCTGCACAATAGTCAATTTGTGTTTTTTTGGGTAATTTTCCTGATACCAACCAAACCGCCTTCCCACGCCCAGTTTTGAACTAGATTATCCGATAATATTTGAAGGTATATCCTTGTAACCTTGTTTACAGCAATAAAAACCAGATTTTAGTTTTGATTTTGATTGTTTGCTCAGCTTTCCGCCTCAAACAGTATAAGTAGTCCCTACCAGCATTGGAACTCTTGGCTTTGTTAGTCAGTTAGTCGGAACAGAGTGTATATAGGCAAACTTTTACAATAAAAAATGATTTATTTGTAAGTAACAGCAGTTACGCATTTGATGGATTTTCATCTCTGATAACTGAGAGCTCGATTTCAGGCACTTTTTCCGCATAAGTGGTAGCAGCTGCAGGTTCTGGAACTGTCTCACTAACAGCCTGGGCTTGATCGACGGGCGTGGGTTTCTTCGCCGCTGGCTTTGAGTTACCGCGACCGAAAATTGCCTTTTCAATGCCCAAAATCGGCGCCTCAAAGGCCAACGTTGCAAAAATTGATAAAGTTAATGTAATACCGAAATCGTGCCACCAGCGCAAGATCTGAAATCGAACAAAAAAAGAAAATTTAAATTAAGGAAACAATAAAGAGATTGATGTCAATCTTACAGCATCATAATCGGAAAAATGCGTATCTGTTTGAATACGTGCTGCATTCACAAGCTGGACGATTCTGTGTATTACGTACATGCAATAGCACAGCCGGCTGAAGCCGGTGAAAAAACTCCAGGAGAGGAAGTCGTTAATAAGACCACCATGTCCATTGTAGCAGGCCCAAACAATCCATCCAATAGCGAAGGCCCACGAGCTGCGACTAAGTGGCTCGAACAATGCGCCCTCAATAAGGGGGGAATCCGGAGTATCGGGCAGGATGCGCCAGAAGGGACCCCAAAGATCAGCCAGCATTGTGCCAGAGGCCAGCACCCAGCCAGTTATCACCCAGTGTTTGGCCAAAGGTATTTGACGTCCGCGATTGCGTGTGAATAAGAAGTAGCCGAATATAACGCCAATCAACCAGGTGGGAATACGCGTGTGTGTTGGGTAATATGTAAGGCGTTGGCGAAGATCAACATGATCGTCCTGTACTCGGAACAGCGTGAAGTCGTTTTGAAGGAATGTGGCAACAGTGCAGCCCAAGCAGAGGAGAGCAAAAATCACAATTGGTATGAGCGCTTTTTTTCCCCACTTGTACAGCGGAATTAGGAACAATGGTGACAGGAAATACAACTGTGTATCAACAGCCAAATACCAAGACTGTGATACACACTGTTAAGAAAACAAAAAAACAACAAATCATAGGATTATGTCATATGTTAAATTTACGATAAATATAATATATATATTTATATATATAGGTATATAATATAATGTAAAAAATATACCACAAAAAGGTACTACAATCTACTGAAAGTACTATGGAGAGGCTTCCAAGTTTTCATCGGAATGCAACAAATTTTTTTTTTGTACTAAAATTAATCTAGTTACCGGTTCACTCGAAAAATCATAAAAATCAAATGTTAACAATATAATAATTTTTGGCTTCTCCGATATTATTGCATACCATCATAAAACGATTATAGCATAATATTTAATGAATTACACAAAAGCAAAATTATTAGCGTTGCTGAAAAGCAGACAATTACTTAGGTGTACAAATAACTCCCCGATTTGGAAAAAGCCGAGGTGATTTTATTACTCACAATGCTGTAGGGAAATGCATAGTTCTGCACGTATAGAAGTGTGGCCCACCACGTATCTTCGCAGCGTTGATCTTGTGTTCCCAACTTAAACCACATAGGACCAGCTCCAGAATATTTGTATAGCGACATGATGTATAGCACAACAACGGCAACAACAGGAGTGAGGCGAATGTAGCGGTGGAAGTACATCATTGGGATGTTTAATTTGCCTTTAGTGCGATCCATTTCACGGAATGCTCCCCAGCACATTAGCAACCCGGACATAAAAAAGAAAGTGTCCACGCATAGGGATCCATTCTGCACAAGCATGGAGTACGGGGTCTGTAGCCACGTATAATATTTGTTGCGGTTAATATGAGGCAAATCATAGAAGGTCATATACCCATGTCCAAATACGACCCACATCATACTAAAGCATCGCAGACCGTTCAAGCAATGAATCACATTTGGGCTGTTGACTTTCTTCACTGCAAAGATCTTTGGTGCATTATGCAGTACCGAGAAGGCCACGAAGAGTGGCTTTTTTTGACCTAAAAAAAAAATACGAATTTTACAGTCCCGAAAATAATGATACTGTGAAAGAATAAAAATACTACCTCCTTTCCGAGTCTGTATAAAATCGTAGACACTGCTGGCTATCATGAATAATATAATCAGCGAGAAGAAAGTGCTTTTTGGAGAAAGAATGATATTTTTTTATTTTAAAAATATTATTTGGTTTTAAAAAATATACATAAAATGGACGTCTGAGTGATTTCAATATTGCTGGGTATCACAACTATACAAAAATATAGTATTAAAAAATACAATAAACCACAAGAAAAATTAAAATACAAAATATACCAGTCAAGGTTACATTATAGACTTAAACAACTAAGTCCCTGAATCTCATAGTTCTCATATAACATTGTGTTTTATACAATGGCCACGATTTCCATCCGATCACTGTACAATTGGTCAATAGTAAATGTTTGATGCTATATGCGATCGTGAGTGGGTATCTGCATTTTAAGACTGCAATATAACGACAATGATTAATACAAGACTGAAACAACGACAACACTCTAGGTCTATTGTTGTTGTTCCTTCGATTCCAAGCTCAACAACGAAGTACACCGCATATTTTGGCATGTATTTTGTCAGTGTGTTTGTAAATTTATGGCGCGAATTCAATTAAAAACACTTATTGATTTCACTTTAAGATGAAATTAAAAGAAACCACACGTAATTAATTTTAAGTTACTAGGAACCTTTTAGGTGCTTTTGTTTAAGCTGTAGCGTATTAGCCAGTCATTAATCATGGCAAAGAATATTATATGCATATATAGATGATAGATATAGATTGAGATGTGGAAGCCTCTATCTGATTGCTGCATTCACTTTCTGTTTGCACAAATTTGTAGCATTTTTCTACAGTGGGAATATAAAATAGTATAAACCATAAGGGAGCACCTCAAAATTTCTAAAGCTCAAATCTATAATATAAAAAAATATAATATGCATGCATATGTCATATTTCATTATAAATTAATTGAAAAAAATGCAGATTAAACACATATTTAGTAAGATATCCACATCCCATTCCCCACATAAAATCCCTCACGCTAAAATACAGCACATATTGCATTACACCATTAAAATCGCTTGACAACAAAAAGTGCGTGTTCAATCTCACAGACCATTTGAATTTCTAATTCAAATGCTCCCACACTTTACTATAAACAAAGAATCTATAACATAAAATCACGCCACCAATACTTTAAGCAAATTCAGCATTATTGACATGAGTCCAAAGATCATCTGAAACCACGCCACCAATAAATTAGGACTCAGCATTAAAGATGGAAAATTTCCACTAACACATTTAAGAGAACCCTCACGAAAGTCGCAATAAGAAGTTTCATGTTAAGATAAACCGGCGTTGTCAAATTAGTTCTTTAGAAGCCTTTGCTTAGAAGGGTCGTTGCATATACTCGTTCCCTAATAAAATAAAGTTCTCCGGTAAAAATAATAGTGTTTCACTTTTTTTTACTGTTACCCCAAACAAAAAACTTAATTATATATATATACATAAAATCACAGTTAGGCGAGAACCGTATATAAACCTATTTCGTTACTTTTGGCGTAACAGATTGGGATTTTTCAATTCTAAATTAACGTATAGCGATAATGGCTGACTGACTGATAAAATTTATAACCGAGATTTTTGACCATATCTCACATCTACATATTCATTACTTGGTGCCCGATTTATAGCTAAAAACTACATTTTAGTGAATTAGGATGGGTAAATGGATTTCGAATTTCGTGTAGGATGAATAAAATTTTACTTACATGGCAAATATATCAACGCTTCGGAATTCCACAGGTGCATCATATTTACACCATTTTTCCTGCACCATTTGCTCGGTTAGATTGACGAAATCATTGCCATAAAAATGTTGAATAGTGTATTTAAGAAGTTGATCAGTCTTTTCGGCACTGCACGTGCTTGGCACACAAACACCCAATTCAAAGATTTGTGGATCAGTTTGCTTGTAACTGATACGTGCGGTTTCCTCATTCCTACGTTTCACTTGGCTATAGAACTGGGTTATATTCAGACGTACCAGGCAGTATTGTCCGCGAATCTCATCACCATAGGTAGTTGAGGCTGCAACACATTCCTCGTATTGGCCCATACTAATAAGATGGCCCCAAAAGAAGCCGATAGGTAAACGGCCCCATGTGTCGGGAACTACAAGGTTTAGAATGTAGGTTGAACAATACTTTATGAAAAAATGAAAAACATGTAGGCATTCGGAACAGGTCGATAGATTATTGCTGTATATACTTTTTCAAACGATTCATTTCTGATGTTTAAACCGAATATACAAACGTTAAGATGAGCCCTTTCATCAAATATTTTTCGGGCGTCCTTCTTGCGAAACAATTATATATTTAAATGATATATTTCATAAGTACAGTTAAGTGACGGAAAAAAGGACATCACGTCTATCGCATTGGGCACAACGAACGACATCTAAATGGGAGCTCTATCTAATGGAAGTATAAAACTTGGTCTAATCAGCTGGATTGAACAGCTAGCTGTTGCATACAAATGTATTTATCTAAGAGCCTTAACAAATAAAGACTGTGCGGGTGAAGTCTCTACTTACTGTTATGAAGAATACTTGTTAGAGCTTTAAATATAGGGGCATAATAAACCCTATGCGCTTGCCGCCATTTAAGAGTAAGAATTTCAAAGACAAAATTAGGCAACTTAAAGTCATGTAATAAAATCTTATATACAAATTGCAGCCTTATGGAATTGAGTGCTTAAACTGTGTGTTAATTGTCGAGTCAGTTGGTGGAATTTCATATAATTTCATATAAGATACATATGTACGTCGATTTCCATGTACATGTCAACAGTCAGCTTCCAATATACAAGATTTGAACTTCCTGCTTGTTTGGGCACAGCAACTCATTTACTTTCAATCACATCTCACAACATTGATTCAATCTTTGCGCTTTTCGAAGTTTGCGTATGTTAATCAAAACAAGTTGCCAAAAAACATAACCGTAAAACTTTCCTTATAATTCATAATCACGGTATCATAATACGTTGTATCATTTTACGATTAATCCAATCTTATCATTTATCAAAATTTACAACATGGTAACTTCTTATCGAATTTGATTCAAAACTTGATTTATGCCCGGCCATCGCAATAACTTTTGAATGAGATTAAACAACATGTATTAAAAAAAAGTCAGCTTACACTCCAGAGCCCATTCTTCCATATTGTTGATTGCGTTACGAATGCGGGCCACATCTCGATCACAAAGTGAATTATCGTAGTCCCGATTACTGTTCGTATTATGGGCCAATATGGCAGTGCCAGTTTGATTTGAATCGGTTATTTGTTCCGCGGCAAGAGCAAAGAACTGATGAGCCAAGCTTTTTTGCATTGGCAGCGAATGTCCGACTAGTGTATCCTTGGCATTGTTAAATTGACCACCACTCACATTTTGCAACAAAATGAATAATACCGTCGTGACCGCTAGTATGGCCAACTGAATGGGATTTCGTGTCATAATCCTTGGTTGACGATACCTTTTTTTCGTGAACGATGACTAGATGAGCACGCGAAAGAAATAAGACCCTCACCGTATTGAATGCTTCGCTAACTAACTATTTGGTCAATGGACACAAAACGTTTATATAGGCGCTCAAATAGCCACTTGAATCGACGACAGCATCGACGCTGGCGTTTGTGATAGACGTATGAAGACGCCGTTGAAATTTATAAATAGTAGCTGAAGACATACACAATGACAGTTCCTTGCTAATGCCGATAAGAAACTTTATAATCAATTGCTTATCTGATTTTTTTGGCTACCTGATGGATTTGCTTGGGATTTGCAGCGCAGCTGGTATAAATTATGTCAGAGTCAACTGTGCTCTAAAACTGTACAGATAAGTCTTGTCGATTTATAACTAACCGCTTAATTAAATTACTGGAAAACCCAATAAGCATTAGTATTGCTCTCGAACTTCGACCATTGCGCTAAAAGTGAGTAACTTCCCTACAGCTACATATGTACATCTGTGTGTGAACTGTATTTGATAAGTTTTGACAACGATGTATGACATCTAGTAACAGCCTTTCCAACAATGTTTCCATTTTCCTATAGCTTCGGCTACAATCAAAGCAATATTTAACAAGTGTAAGGTATTTTTCAGGAGTTCCAAATTAAATCAAGTATATTTCAAAGGTAGTATATTGCAATCTATTATTAGTTCTATTCAGTCGCTTGACGTAAAGTGATTTCTTATATTCGACTATAATTAAAAATAAACTTTCCCATTATTATCTCTTAATTGTCGGTCAGTTTGTAGTAAAAACTTTGTCCACAAGAAAAGTGGAAATGACAAGTGATAAATAAAAATAATATACATGTGTATATGCTACATGTGATGCGTATGTATTAAAATAATAACTTTTCTAATGGCGAGGAAATAAAATATTCATATACTTAATCACAAATCATTAAAAATTTTGAAGATCACACACATATTTTAATTTTGTAAAAATCTATTAGGGTATAAGGTATAATATTATAAGGTATAATATTAGCATATACGAAACTAATTACAATAATAATGATTTAGTGACATGGTTCGACGAAGTTGTAATAAAGTCGATAGGATGTATTTAGGACCACAA
Source organism: Drosophila rubida (assembly GCA_035046165.1). Lineage (NCBI taxonomy): Eukaryota > Metazoa > Arthropoda > Insecta > Diptera > Drosophilidae > Drosophila > Drosophila rubida. Next base: position 322,614 of record JAWNOF010000006.1, read on the forward strand.
GTACACGGCCCCAGACAGTAGTATAAATAATTTCATTTTAAAATATTCACATTTGTCTTTTAGATTTTATAAAAACTTCGCAAAAATGGTATGTAATGAATAATATAAAGTGTGTAAAATATACAATGTGATAAAAAAAAGAAAAACAAATACGATTATAAGGCCGACTCGGACGACAAAGCTTCAGTAGAGCTACGCTCCCATGTGAACACAAAGTTATTGAGCCATAGCTTTAAAAACAAAGGTGGTAGATGAAAAACGCTTGGCTATTTGGTATTTATTGGTACATGTTGTCGAAAGTGAAAGGGAAATTGTTTAATTACATATCATAGAACCTTAGATACAGATTTCATTAGAACCGAAAATCGTTGTGAACAACATGCAAATATTGTGAATGATAAAATTTTCCGTCGCTAATTATGTGCCTAGAATTGATTGATAGGACGGATTTCACGGACAGTCGCTTAACGGTTGACCACAACTTAACACTTTATAGTTGACTTTTGTAGACTCAAGCTTAAATTTGAAACTATTGAGCTGAGAGCTTAAAGCACTGCCTAGCTCAATACTTTTGCATATGCTATCGGCACTAGTTTTCAATAGCCGACACACTTAATGTTTATTACGGGCAACCAGCCACCAAGTATAAATTAAAAAGCATTGACAGACAATTCATTAAAAATACCATATTTACTTACTATTGCTTACTATTTATTATAAGCAAAAGTGCACAAAAATAGTTCGCTACAACAAAAATTGTACACACCAGCATAGATTACAAACCATTAATAAAACTCGTATCAACTGAGAGAGATGTTTAGAGTAAATCCGTCACACTATAAGATTGAAGGAAGACATAAAAGAAAACGTGCAACAACTCCTGATAACTACAGCAACAAGTGTATTCAACTCAAATTACTTACACGTAAACAGAGCGACAATGGCAAAAATTAGAACGCTCGTTTTAGGACCACATAGATAGAATATCGGGTACTAATCAGTACAATATAATTAAATAAAGAAATATTAAAATGAACACCGGGTTGTCCTTAAAATGAAAGTTAATTGAAGCCCACGAAAAACACCCGTCCTGTGCCAGGATTTTAAGTCTAGACTATTTTTCCCTTTTCAGCTCAAGAATTTTGGAAAAGATACGAACATTCGCGTTGCGTTCAATGCTTCCAGCTTAACTTCGAACGGGAAGTGACTAAACATGAAGTCCTGCAGGTGTGGTCGATTCATCAATTACATTCCATAATCCACAACTTAAAAACCCCTTATTTCAAGTGGCTTTTCGATTTCGAGCCCAACACAGTCTTCGGTAATTTGCGTCACCTTGCGGTGATGCATGAAGCCAGCTTCCAATAGCTAGCAACACGAATTATGTGTACTTCTATTAAGTACAGGAGCTCGCTTAATAGAGCTCAACAACGCCGCGTTCCCTTTAAGGAAGAAGACTTCTGATATTAAGGATGTGTAAGGATTCCACAAGATCACTCCTTTTATTGTAATGTATTCGATACGACGTTATGCATGAAAGGCTAAGACACATCTGAGAGATGACGGCCGGTGTTGTTGTCATTCAACGAGCTGGAAACTGAAGTTATGCGCCGCATGGTCCAATGTGAAAACTTTCTCAAGCGTTTGTCCAGGTGCGACTAAACACTCAGGTTAATTGCATTTGAGTACGCATTTAGCGCAGTGCCCCCACAATCCCAAAAGTTTAATTACAAGAGCACGCAAAACCTCAGGAATCAGATCACTTAGTTCCAGCTCGAACATCTTTTTTTTGTCTTCATGGGCATCAGAATCAACTTAAAAGCAATCACAGATCTAACGGTTTTTATACCATGTACCTATAGGTACAAAGATGTATTAAGTTCGTTCGAAGGTATGTAACAGGTTGAAGGAGACGTCGCAGACCACATGTTGTTACAACCAAAATGATCAGAATCGAAAAGAAAATCGATTTAGCCATGTCCATCTGTCTGACTGTCCGCCCGTCCGACTGTCCGTCCGTCCGTATGAACACCTAGATCTCAGAGATGGTAAGACCTAGAGTAACCAAACTTCGGATTTAGGTGTAATATACAACTCGCAGATCAAGTTTATGTTTTTTTCCTCCCCCGCCCTTCCCCTTGCCCACAAACCGCAAGCTACTCTGGAATGCTTTAAGATAGAAAGTTAATTTAAAGTGCAATATATAGATATTTATCATAATAAACGAAATCCAAAAGATGGTTGAAATCTTATAAAAACTAGCTTTGTTATTAAAGAAAGAAGTTTGACATATGCCAAGCGAGCGCAAGTGGCAACAATAACAACAAGAACAAGCTTCTTATACTATATTCGTACGCATGCATACACACAAGTTAACAACAACGTTGACATAACAACGGCTAAGTGCATCGACACCCAAAATGCACCCAGCCGAATTCTGCAACATCTGCAAAGTCTACAGTACATCCGCCACATGCCGTGGGCCAGCAGTTCGGCGAACATGGAATACCTGCGCAACCACGGCAGAAAGCCCAACATATCCGCCAAGTGCCCTATGTCAGCAAAACACCGATCGTGGGACACTTGCGCAACGCGGGATCCCAACAGCAACCGCCTGCATCAATAGCAGCAGCAGCAGCAGCAACGACAGCAGCAGCGAGTTTACATTTTAAGTCTTATCATTGTAGGTGCGACTAAACACTCAGGTTAATTGCATTTGAGTACGCATTTAGCGCAGTGCCCCCACAATCTCAAAACTTTAATTACAAGAGCACGCAAAACCTCAGGAATCAGATCACTTAGTTCCAGCTCGAACATCTTTTTTTTTTCACAATCACAGATCTAACGGTTTTTATACCATGTACCTATAGGTTCAAAGGTGTATTAAGTTCGTTCGAAGGTATGTAACAGGTTGAAGGAGACGTCGCAGACCACATGTTGTTACAACCAAAATGATCAGAATCGAAAATAAAATCGATTTAGCCATGTCCATCTGTCTGTCTGTCCGCCCGTCCGACTGTGCGTCCGTCCGTATGAACACCTAGATCTCAGAGATGGTAAGACCTAGAGTAACCAAACTTCGGATTTAGGTGTAATATACAACTCGCAGATCAAGTTTATGTTTTTTTCCTCCCCCGCCCTTCCCCTTGCCCACAAACCGCAAGCTACTCTGGAATGCTTTAAGATAGAAAGTTAATTTAAAGTGCAATATATAGATATTTATCATAATAAACGAAATCCAAAAGATGGTTGAAATCTTATAAAAACTAGCTTTGTTATTAAAGAAAGAAGTTTGACATATGCCAAGCGAGCGCAAGTGGCAACAATAACAACAAGAACAAGCTTCTTATACTATATTCGTACGCATGCATACACACAAGTTAACAACAACGTTGACATAACAACGGCTAAGTGCATCGACACCCAAAATGCAGCCAGCCGAATTCTGCAACATCTGCAAAGTCTACAGTACATCCGCCACATGCCGTGGGCCAGCAGTTCATCGAACATGGAATACCTGCGCAACCACGGCAGAAAGCCCAACATATCCGCCAAGTGCCCTATGTCAGCAAAACACCGATCGTGGGACACTTGCGCAACGCAGGATCCCAACAGCAACCGCCTGCATCAATAGCAGCAGCAGCAGCAGCAGCAACGACAGCAGCAGCGAGTTTACATTTTAAGACTTATCATTGTAAGTTTAGTTCTAAATTAGTACGACAATAAAGTACAAGCTTTTTTTTTAAACAAAAGCCCGAAACACTTTTGTTAATTGGCGCCCGAGCAGGGACCAGAGTTTAAAGTCGTCGTGTACGTCTAATGTGCCTAAAGTAGCCACGCCGCATAACGTCAAAAGTGCTCTCAATAAAAATGCCACACAGCGTTCGAGTAATTAAAGTAAAACCTCGCGCGATCAAACTTTAAACTACCGCGTCCAAAGGGACCAAGTGGAAAAAAATCAGACGACAATCGCGTCGCGTACCAGTGCCTGAAACAAAAACAGCCACACAGTGTAAGAGAGAGAGAGGTTATCCTAGGCCAAATTAGGGAAGTTTATCCGCTAGAGTACATAGCTCATGGCCAGGAACCCATTAGTGACGTATCATACGTCAACCACACAGTAGGTCAAGAGCAAGAAAGAGTCCCAGACGTGTGCAAGCTAATTAGGGAATTTTCAGGGGACAGAACGAAGTTCAGCTCATGGAAAAAGAGCATAGATAGGATCATAGGTATGTTCCAGGGACAGGAAAATACTCACAAGTTCTTCCTAGTCACTATGGTCATTCGGTCAAAGATAGTTGGCGAAGCAGAAACAGTGCTAGAATCATACAATACGCCTCTTAACTGGAAGGCAATGTCAAAGTGTCTTACGACGATCTATGCAGATGAGAGGGACCTGAAGACATTAAAAGCCCAATTGGCCTCGTTGAAACAAGGTTACATCAGTATTAACGAGTTCTATCAAACAGTTTATTACAATCTGTCCTTGATTTTGAATCAGATAGGAGCAATGGAGGAATCTCCGGATGCGATAAGAGCGCTGACAAACGTCTATCGTGGAAAAGCTCTAGACGTATTTGTAAGAGGCCTCAACGGTGACTTACCAAGACACCTTGTGATCAAAGAAGCAAGAGATCTGGGCCACGCCTTACGTTTATGCGCATGAGTTGAAAATCAAGAGCACAGAAACTTGTTCACACCCAGGTTTGGACAAGTACGTCCTAAACTGCCACCAAGACAATCGCTCCCAATGAATTCTAAGCCACCAAATAACGGCCAAAATCATTGGAAGAATTTTGATCCCAGACTTTATCACTATCCAAGCGGTAGACCCGCTATGACTCATCCTACTCTACCTCATACCAATGGTCAGGTACCATTTACTCGACCCAATCAAGCCCCGTTTCCTCGTCCATTTGGACCAAAACCAGAGCCTAAGCCAGTACCGATGGAAGTAGATCCATTGATCCGGTCAAATCGAGTAAATTATATGAATCGTCCCAATAATAACAATTTCGTGGGAAAACGACCATCGCCGCTCTCGCAAGCGAACCATCCCTTTAAGCACCAAAGGCAATTCCACGTATCTACTGGAGAAGCCTAACAATACGTAGATGATAAGTGCGCATTCGTTCATAGCAGACATTACCCATACCCAGCGTCTTTAAGACGCAAAAGTTGAGAAACAAATTAATCATCTACTCGATAATGGCATTATAAGACCTTCACGGTCACCCTATAATGCTCCCGTATGAATAGTGCCCAAAAAAGCTGATGCATCAGGAAAAAAAAAGTATAGATTGGTTATCGATTATAGAAAATTAAATAATGTAAACATTTCAGACCGATACCGATACCAGAAATTGGCGAAATCATTGCTCAGCTCGGTAGGAACAAATATTTTACAATGCTCGATTTAAAAAGTGGTTTCCATCAGATCCCACTAAAACCAAATGACATAGAGAAAACAGCGTTCTCAGTGAACGGTGGAAAGTTTGAATTCACCAGATTACCGTTTGGGTTAAAGAACTCTCCATCTATATTTCAAAGAGCTCTCGATGATATCTTACCAGAACATGTTGGAATGAGATGCTACGTTTATATCGACGATATAATTATCTTTAGCAAATCAGAAGCCGAGCACACCCAAGACCTGGATAAGATATTCTATACTTTAGCTAAGGCTAATATGAAGGTGCAAATCGGCAAGTGCGAATTCTTTAGAGACGAAGTCGCTTTTCTTGGCTTTACTATTTCAAATAACGGTGTCAAAACCAATAAAGAAAAGGTAAAAGCGATCAATAATTTCCCGATGCCAAAGACTTTAAAGGATTTGAGATCTTTTTTAGGTCTTTCCAGCTATTACAGACAATTTATTCGTGACTATGCTAAGTTAGCGAAGCCACTCACAACCCTACTCAGGGGAGAAAATGGCCGTTCTTCGAAGAATGTCTCACATAAAATAAACATAGTTTTTGATGCAAATTATAAGAATGCTTTTGAAAAAATCAGAAGCACATTAGTCTCGCAAGATATAATACTTGCCTATCCTGATTTTACGAAGGAATTTCAACTCACAACCGATGCCTCAAATTACGCTTTAGGCGCGGTTCTAGAGCAAAACGGCAGACCAATTACTTTTATTTCGCGTACACTGACTAAGACCGAGGAAAACTATGCCACAAACGAAAAAGAAATGTTCGCCATAGTATGGGCTCTTCAAAGTCTACGCATGTACCTTTACGGTACTTCTAAAAGGTGAAAGAGCTAACTTGAAGAGTATAATCACGAATTCCGCTATAAGCCGGGAACTTCTAATGTAGTGGCAGACGCCCTATCTAGAAATCCCCCAGATGCTCAGATTAACAGCACGACGGCTACAATACATAGCGACGAAAGGTCGTCACATAACTTGATTCCATGCGCAAATGTACCTATTAATGTATTTAAGAATCAATTGCTTATCCCGACCGCAAATCAAGAGCCTTAAGAGTTTGAATTACCCTTTCCACAGTATCACAGGCATACTGTCAAGAGAAGGGAATTCTCTGAAGAAAACTTAATCAAAATACTAAAAGAAAGACTCGATCCAAAAATCGTTAATGGATTGTTTACCTCTGAAAGAATAATGGGAAAAATTCAAAATATATACCCATTACATTTCAGTAGCTATAAAGTACGATACACCCAAACCCAAGTTAAAGACATTCTCCTAGAATCCGAACAAAATCATATCATAACTAAAGAACATGTTCGCGCTCATCGAAACCCAATAGAAAACAAAACACAAATCCTCAGTAAATATTTCTTTCCCGGATTGATAAAGAAAGTTATGGCTATTGCAAAACAATGTGAAACCTGTCAACTTTCAAAATACGATAGACGTCCTATCCATGGCGAAATACACATAGATTTGTATACGACACAGAAATACTTATAACTTACAGCCATAGACAAATTCTCAAAGTATGCTCAAATTAAAATAGTGAAATCAAAAGATGCCGAAAACCTGAAAATACCATTACGAGAAGTAATGATGGCATTCGAAATGCCAAGACTAGTCGTCATCAAGTTACAACTTAAGGATCAGCTTAAAATTTACGTTTTCACGACACCACCGTACGCTTCCACGAGCAACGGTCAAATAGAAAGATTTAATTCAACGATGACTGAAATTCTAAGGTGCCTAAAACGAGATGAAGCTACAGCAACTTTTGAAGATTTGATATTTAAATCAGTAAGAGAATACAATCAGTCAATCCACTCAACCGTAAAAAAGAAACCCATAGAAATATTTTTTGACAACCAATTCACTCCCAACCCTACAGAACTTGAAAACAGAAATCAGAAAACAGGAGAAAGACCTCACCTACCATAACCAAAAACGAGACAAAATTAGGAAATACGAGCAAGGAGATATAATATATGTTAGAATAGCCAAAAGATTAGGGTCAAAAATAACCCCCAGATATAGAAAAGAAATAGTAGCAATTGATAACAACACAACAATTAGAACACAATCAGGAAAAGTCGTCCACAAAAATAATCATAATAAATAATATAAAAACATAATTTTATTCACAGGCTCTTTGTGCTACGGATTGGCAACCGTATTAGACTATTCACATTCACAGTTAAACCCGAATAAACGGGAATCGCTGCTATCCAGGAAGGCACTTTTAGACTTATCCATGTCTTCAATATAAAAGAATACACGGAAATTACCTCAAAATTGGAAGAATCATTAAAAAACGTCAGTTCTTCACATCATTTATATCCATACCTAGAGTACGAGTTAAGCTTAATAAAAAGCAATTTACGCAAGTTAAAAAGTTTGTAATCAAACCATATATGCTATAATACAAATATGCGAAACAATTAGTGATAAGACGAATTGTAATAAAAACAACATTATTAACATTAACAATGACTCCTGCATAGCACCGCTCCTGCAAAATAAGAAACCATATTGTAAAACGATCAACAATCAACACATCCCAGACCACCAAAAATTAGTGACCGGCACCATTCTTCTCAACAACTTCAATGGAAGGATCAAGATCGACGAAGAGGAAATGGAGCTAGAAGGAAGTTATATAATACAGTTCCAAAATTCTACAATACATGTTGGCAAGGATAAATAAATACGAGGCAATTGATGCAACGTACGCGGAAGCAACCCCTCCCCTTTTCCAACTAATGGCCCAGAAATCATTAACTGAAGAGGTTCTTTCACTAAAAATTCTGAAAGAAATAAACATAAGCAACACTCGAAAACAAAACTCAATCATCTTTGGACTTTCTGGAATTTTTATGACAACTTTCATTAGCCATATTAGCATAGAAGCGCAAATCCGCTACAGAATTACAAGTAGCAACAAAAGCGCAAGAAGACGAAACAACAAATTATGGAACCTGAAAACGTTTCTACATCGCGTCCGAGGACGTCCGCGTTTAAAGGGGGAGGAGTTAACAACAATGTTGACATAACAACGGCTAAGTGCATCGACACCCAAAATGCACCCAGCCGAATTCTGCAACATCTGCAAAGTCTACAGTACATCCGCCACATGCCGTGGGCCAGCAGTTCATTGAACATGGAATACTTGCGCAACCACGGCAGAAAGCCCAACATATCCGCCAAGTGCCCTATGTCAGCAAAACACCGATCGTGGGACACTTGCGCAACACGGGATCCCAACAGCAACCGCCTGCAGCAATAGCAGCAGCAACGACAGCAGCAGCGACAGCGGCAGCGGCAGCAGCAACGACAGCAGCAGCGAGTTTACATTTTAAGTCTTATCATTGTAATAAGTTTTTTTTTTAAACAAAAGCCCGAAACACTTTTGTTAATTCACATGCAGGTATGCTTGTATGTGTGCATGTGCATGCGTATTCCAACAACAGAGCTGAACTGCTGCTTTTCCAATGAAATGATCTTTTAAATTGGCTGTATTTTAGTATTCGCTTGGTTTAAAGTATTATTATTTTAAGTGTAAGTAAATTAGGACGACAACAATTTTACATGTTTGTTTTAAATTCTATTTTCTCAAATGGTACATGGTATATCACAGTCGGGCTAGCTCGACTGTAACCGTTCTCACTTGTTTTATTGATTTGTATCATTACAGGTCATTGGCATTCCACTAAGTTCCTTCTTCTTGTCGGCATTGCAGGTGTTTGTGGCTCCCGACATGAAGTCTTTCCATTGTCTTCAGTGTAGTAGTATTTAAACGCTCCGAAAATGCCTGCACTACCTCCAAATGATATTTGAGAAGCGGCACCGGAAGAGTACTTAGGCCGTACCGTGAGTTGGAGCGGGACGTCTAAACGGACGCAACTCACGGAGACCCACAACAGCAGCGCTTCGTCCAACACACATGGACTTTTTACTCAACTCACCACCTTGCGTATTGATGTCCACCATTGTGCCAAAAAAGGTTCGTCATTCCAGCAATTTTGTGTCAACTGATAGATAAGGAGCTGTTCGGTGGTAGCCTCGACAGAGATAGAGAATATATATATGAAATAGATGCTACCTTCTGCCTGCTACATACATTTCCTGGCGGTAGCGGGCATGACAAAATGCTTGAAACAAGAATTCAGTCTTAGTTTTCAGATTTAAAAATCTTGTTTCAAGATAGATCTCTGTAAAACAGAAATTTTCAGACCCTAAAAATTTTGTTGATGTTTTTGTTTTAGCCCTTTTTGACGCTTTGTAGCAACAAGAAAAGCTTTGCTTTGTTTTTTTGTTGTATAAGTGAAATTCGACTGACTTTTATTTGATATTTAACATGTATACCTTCATAATGTTGGAGTTGTCACAATGTTCATATCAATTGATAATGTCACCAATGCATTCTGCTTATATCATATATGAATAATGGCCCAAAAACCATTGTCGTAGCACAAAACGGCTACCATGGGATAAGTTAATCTTATCAAACGATTTTTTGATTGAATATTCCATTATATTTTTGTATTTTCTGGTTTCTTTTTCATTTCGCGAGGTAACAAATTATAAGCTCAGGAAATAATAAACAACATAAGTTGCTGTGCCATATTTATAGTCCAATTATTGCTCACAACGAATTATTGGAAATAAATATTTTTATCAGTATCCATAACTGTTATCAATGATATGCTTATTTTTGACTCTCTATAAATTTATATTCATTAATAGTACGTTGATTATGTGTGTCTCTCCTAAGAACCCAAATTTGAGTTTCTAGTTCCTAAAATAAACCGAAGCAGTGATAATGTAAAATCCTAGTAACTATCGGTCAATTTATTTGTGTGCGTGAGTAAAACCACTCACAAAATAATGTGCATATATATGTCATATGCGTATGTATGCGCTTTTAATCAGAAACTACTGCTATTGAATAACATTAAAAAATGATGTACACATTTTTCATGGTATTAAGATATTTGCTTTTTCTTTGGATATTTAAGAAAACATGTAAAATTATGTTAAAAAGTTTGACTCATAGCTTTACTTATCGTTTCTATAAACTTTATATCTGAATCATTCAACTAAGTAGGAAAAATATACCAATGAGTGTTTTTGGTATATTTGGTATGCTCAAGCCTAAAGTGTCAAATGCAATTGTGTTTGACGCTTGCGTTAACTGACCGCTGTTTTGTTTACGTTAAGAGTGACACAGAAGAATCTTGGCTTGTACGTTAAGTGGTGACATTTCTATGTTTATATTAAGAATAGCGCGATTGAACCAATTCAGCAATTTGAATTGAAATTTGGAAGTTATTTATATTTCCTATAAGATTGCTTTGGTGAGCTGGGTGATAACTCCCCCCTTTCTTAAGAAGTATCGTTCCGATACTTAATGATTTCTTGATAACATTTCGATTTCTTGATTAAGTTTGATTAGCAAGCCAGAATCAGTTTCTTGATCATTCGATTTGTTATTATTGTTACTTGGAAGTTTTGATTTTATTTAGTTAAATTTACTTTCATATATGGAGCATTGTTTAAGAAGCTTTGTCACACTAAATACAAAAATAATTAAAAATAATTCAAATGTAATTATTGAACGATTACCTTCTAGTTTAATAACAATTTCGGATAAGACATCTGTGTTTTGTATTTGAAGTTCTGTGTTATTTTAAGGTTGATATTCTGTTATTAAGTAATTTGTAAATTTATTATGTTTTACGTAATTTAAGAGTTTTTCTTTTTCATTAGTGTATGTTATGTTATTAATGATTACAATATCTTTCAAAGTAACAAGATGTGTGCCTGAGAATCATGTTTCATTTATACAATTTGTTCCGGATACTAGAATAGCACCATCTGTTATAACATCAATTGGCTTATTTTTATACCATGTACCTATAGGTACAAAGATATATTAAGTTCGTTCGAATGTATGTAACAGGGTGAAGGAGACGTCGCAGACCACTTGTTGTTACAGCCAAAATGTTCAGAATCGAAAATAAAATCGATTTCGCCATGTCCGTCTGTCTGTCTGTCCGTATGAGTCAGAGATAGTAAGAGCTAGAGTAACCAAACTTTGGATTCAGATGCAATATGCAGATCAAGTTTATGTTTTTTCCTCCCCGCTTTTCCACTTGCCCACAAGCTGCATTTCTGGCATCCTTAGAGCAATATATAGATATTTATCATAATAACCGAAATCCAAGATGGTTCAAATCGGATAAAAACTAGCTTTGTTATAAGCAAAAGAAGTTTGACATACGCAAAGCAATCGCAAGTGGCGTGCGCAACAACTACTACAACAACAACAACAAGCATTAGTCTTCTAGTGTACACATGCATACACACATACAGGTTTGCTATAAACGTTCTCACTTGTTTTCAGTTATTTTTGTACAGCTTGTAAATCTTTTATTAAGTAGATGTATAAAACAATTTGTGTCCAAAATTATTTCGGCAAAACTATTGTACATTTCTTTTTTGAAGTTTTTGATTAGGTAAAAGGTATCTTTATATTTAGCAACTTTATCATTTACAATTAATTTTCCATCTTTTTGAGATATTGCTTTAGCATGGTATATTTTATAAAGATTATTATTAATCCTTGAAATGATACAATTGAGAAAGATGAGCTGTCAAAAAAATCAATTAAAGTTATGACATCTCCTATATAATAATTTTTGGGTGACATTTTTCATTATGGTAGGTCAACATTTTGGATTGGGCGATTTTAAGTTTGGCTGGAAAGTCTGTGATCTATTGTATTGAATAATATGTCGTAAGGATCTGTTGAGTTGTTGATTGAATTGTATTATTATATTATTTGGCTGCACGGTATAAAACCTGTAAATAATCCATTATTTTATATTATTCTCGAATATAGCGAGAGATTCAATTAATGTTGAATGGGCTCTTTCTACCTGACCGTTGGATGTAATATGTCTTAGATATGCATAATAAATGTTTAGACCTGCTCGATTCATTGTTGATTTGAATTGGGCTGATGAAAAGCTAGGTTCATTATCCATCATAATAGTTTTTGCAAAAGGGAAAGATTGGATTAATTCCAGCACTTTATATTCTATATTGGACTTGACTTATATTCTATATTTTTTGAACTGCTTTCAGCAGAACGGATAGTTTCATTATCGGAAGATGTTTCCTCATTGTTTTCTTTTTTTGTGATTGATAACTACTCTTCATAATGCGTCAGCGACGACGTTTGTTGAACCCGGTTTATAAAATATTTTAGGATAAAATTCCTCTATCATTTTCTTTTTCATTTTTGAATTGGGGGTTTCGAGCAGATAATGCAAAAGAAAGTGGTTGATGGTCTGTATGGATTTCTAAATTTGTTACTCCATATAAATAATTTAGCAAATTTTTTAATGGCCATACTATTGCGTATAGGTCGCATTCATTGGTTGCATAATTTCTTTTGGTTTACTTAATTTTTTGCAATCAAATGTAATTGATATATTATCTTAAGAAAGTACAGCATCTATAGCGATTTTGGATGTATCTGTTGTCAACACGAACTCTTTTTAAGTAATCCGGTTGAGTTAATTCGACTTTTGTGATTAAATGTGACTTCAGATTATTAAAAGCTACAATTACTTCTTCGTCAAGGGATATTTTAGTTTTTTTGGACATGTGTTTTGAAACCTTTCCGTTGTGTCCTTGTGAATGTTTTATTAGTGGTTTGGATATGGCCGCATAATTTACAAACTTTCTATAGTATCCCGTTAATCCAAGGAATCCTTATAATTCTTATAAATTTGAAAGAAGATGAAGGAACCAACTATAGCCTTTACCTTTTCAGGATCAGTTTTAATAATTTTATGAGACACTATGTATCCTGGAAATTCCGTTTCTTCCCGGAAAAACTTGGATTTTTCTAATGATATTTGCATGTTTGCTTTGAACAATATCTCTGTAATCTTTAAATTTCTTGTAAATCTTTGAAATGTTGTTCTTCTGTTTTGGAGAAAACTATAATATCATCAACGTAGACATTACATGTTCTATTCACGTTATTGCGCAAAATATAATCCATTGTCCTTTGGAAGATTCTAGGTGCATTTGTAAGTCCAAATGGCAAACGTAGGAATTCATATTTACCATTGGAAAATGCTGTTTTTTCAATGTCTTCATCTTTCATTAAGATTTGATGAAAACCAGACGCTAGATCAATGGTTAAAAAGAATAAAATAACCGTAGGATTAGGCATAGAATACCTATCGGGAATTGTATTGTCGTTCAGTTTTTTATAATCGGTAACTAAACCATTTTTGGGGAACCATGATCATTAAAGTCATTTTTTCTACACCCCATACAGGAGCATTGTAAAAACTACTGCTACACCTTACTATGTTTTCCACCAACATCCCTTTTTTTTCCTGGTTAACAAAGTTATTTACCTCATGCCTAGATTATTTTTTTTTATTTATTTCTTGAACAATTTTTTGCTCAAGAGTGTTTAATGTTTCCGTTTGATTAATGGAATGATTTAATTTGCATAAAAAAACATTAGAATCAGAGGATACTGACACCTTTTGGCATCTCCTCTAGCTTATTTATTAAGAATTTTACTTACCGACTAATAAATCTGCATCCAGATTCTCAATTTCATAGAATTTGTGAAATACTCCGAATATATTTATATCATAAAAATTAAACTATATTTGTTTACTGTTTTCACTCTCTTCTTAATAACTAATTCTTGAGCATCATGATAAATGTCCTTTTTGATTTAAAACGTGGGTGCTCCGTCAATTAATATTTTTAGTTTTTATTTTTTTGTCTATTCTGAAGACGAAGGGAAGTCGTCCTCCTTCTCTAAAAAATGGTCTTCCTTGAGATTATTGACGCACATATATTTATTTGGCTGTTGTAGTGAGACAGAAGCGGCCTCTCGTTTTTTGGGAGGATAATTATTACGATAATCGAAATGATTATCGTTTATACGGTTGCGTGGCCTATTTAGGATCTGAATCGATGAATCAATATCCGGCGGTTCCGGTGCTGGTTAATTTTTTTGCGTGAAATTTTGGTTTTCAGGTTTTTGATAAAAGCGCAAATTTTTATTTTTTTTTTAAAGAATTTATTGATTAAAAAATTGTTTTATATTGTCTTGATTCCTAACATTTTGGTTACTGTTTTGATTTGAATTTAAATTTGAATAAACATAAGCAAAATTTGCTCTTTGACGGTTGGCTTCGAGTTCTTGCGCCTTTGCTAAAGCGTTGGGCAAGTCACATGGTTTCAATGAGAATAATATCTCCGATAATGAACCATTTAATCCTGTTATAAAAATGCGTAACGCGTACCACCCATATGGGCTTGTTATAAGGGAGACTGATTTTTGGATTATGCCTTTTTTAGCCGATTTTGAATTTTTTTATTTACAAAATCAGCTACACTCATGGGGTATGGCTACAATTTGACATAGATTGGTTGCTCATCTACAGTTCCGATGGTGGCCACCACCGAAGTATTGTAGGGCAAGGCTTCATTATGGTCTGCAAAGGGCTTCCTTCTGTTCTTTAAAATTTCGAGAAATTAACAATCTACGTTTGTAAAATTGACGTCAACGCAGGTATGAAAGGAAATATTATCAACTTCCGTAGCCCATTTGCCCTGAGGCTAAGCAAAGTCCGTTAGCAAGTCAAGGCCTATTATTCCATCGATCAACGTATCAAGTCCGATAGAATGAAAAATGCTGCCTCAATGCCGAATATTGAGACAAAACACTTCTGTGTAATCCTGGTCGTTCCATGGATTGAGTAAATTGTGAAGGGAGATTTCAATGTAAAGCAGTCTAGCGAGAATTTCGCAAATTCTACTGTAATTAACATATTTCATTACCATCATGCAGCTTTAATCACACTATGAGTGTGTTCTTTGCCCATAATACACAGGGTGTTGAATTATCCATAGCGAAAAGTGCACATAGCCTTTACTTTTGAAAATGAATCCCCACGCGTCAGGCTCAATTTTAACTGAATTTCTCAACGTAACTACTAGAGATTCAGACGATCCATCCTCACTTTTCCTGATAAACATTAACATCGCCTCCCATCCTTAAAGCGAGATGTCCACGGTCCCCAAATAGTACCAACTTTGGTGAAGTTAAAAACTAACCTTTGTAATTAAAAGTATTTCAAAGTTATTATATAATATAATTATAATTTTAATTTTATTTACAGGGGTTGATGGTACACCACAAAAATATGAAACTAGCTAAATGCACTTCATCTTTTCTTCAACTTAAAACGTCAATGTCAAGCTCAGCTCTTTCTCTAAAGCCATATAGCTGCTTTCAGCAAGAATCTTCATGCTCGTTTTGATATAATCTGAAATTGCCTATTATTTAATTATTGACGGGTCGCTGACACATGATATATCTTCAATATAATATGTTAAAATCATTATTTAAAACAATGTTAAGCTACCGACTTTTAAATTGCTACGACCATACAAATGTTCTGTTATCTCATTGTAGTAAACAGACGTGTCTTTGTGTGCACTCCAATATACATACATACATACATATTTTGTTTTCATTTTTAAATTGATATGTATATACTTCTTTCTACCCATGTTTCTATTCTGTGATACTTCATGTGTAACAATTGTTTGTTCTAAAAAGTGCCTTCTAATTGCCGCTATGTTTGTGTTTACGTAAATAGAGTCTTCGTTCAAGCTATGGATTATGAAAAAATTAGTAAGCTATATGTTTTTGCAAGATCGCCTTCCCGGAGAGTTGAGGTCTGCTATTTGCTGTAGACACGAACCACTCATCGGACCTTCAACTTTTTATTAATCCCAATAATATTGAGTTAATTATCATTATTTTAAATGTTTGCTTATTTCTCACTTGTTCGTTTATATCGCCATTTTAGAATTCATCTGTATACTAGAGCCACTCTGTCAAAGGCCAGTTTATTGTTTTATGTGACTTCCACTCACCTGAAAGTACTTGCTCCCTGTGCGATAACTATTGTTTTCTAATTCAATCTACTTTTTAAATGGTGTACTAGAAATACGAGAAATTACTCGTATCTTTGGGTAAAATAACCATATTGAAAACTGACTGATAGTTCTGCCTAGATCGGAGTCGGTTATATCTCATAAATTAACTGCCTTATTATTGAACTCGGGATTTAAGTATTGTAATTAGCAGATCTGTCTTTCTTAATTTTGTTTTTTTTTTTTCTCTCGAGTCTGTTTGCTTTCTAAAGGCAACTTTCCCAAATTAATCGAATTCATTGGTCTAATTTGTATTGTTGCACTAACGCTTATGTAATATACAAAACATCATAATTTTGAACCGGAAATCTAGACTCTTCAAAAAGACTCACCGTTCAGGATCCATTATGACTAATTAATTAATTAATTTTTTTTGCGCACTTCATTTCCTGGCAACTCTGTGTGTAAGTATCATGTATTCATCAACAGCTCGTTTTAAAGCACCAACGCGGAAAGACGTCAAGCTTGATATTTAGTTGTGTTTCGGATTTTGAGTATTTTAATAAACCAATATATTCTTGATTTTCACTAATCTAACTCTAATATTATCTTATTATTGTCAGCTTTCACGGTGATATATAGAGAAAATCCAGCAAAGCTTCTGAAGATTATTATTATTGATTTTTAATTTATATTTTACTAAATTCAATAAACATGCGGTTTTATTCTCTGTTACTTGGTATGGTTTGCTACCGTTCTTGAATAGCGAATCAAATACACTTTATGGGCACATGAAATGCTCTTCTATTTATTGTACTGGTCGCGGGAGTTATTTAAGTTCAAATACTCCTCGGTCTACAGCCGTATACAATCGAACATAATTGCGACATTCGCACCAGATTATATCAGTATTCTGACAGCCCCTATCAATTCTATATTAGCTACAAAGTGTATTTAAATAAAATCTCATAACTTAACCGATACCTGAAATATAAAATTGTTTTTGATAATGATCGAAAAATATTAAGGAATTAAAGTCAATATAGAAATTCAAGGCAAACCAAGTGAGTGCCCAACATCCGTTTCTCAACCCAATTGAATAATTCGCTTGGCAGCATAATAGAAACATCCCAATTGCATTTCTAGACACTGGTGGCAAATGTCATCGACACTGTCATCACGGGCTTACCTGATTAAGTCTCCAAAGTGTCCACTGGTCATTTTCAAAATGCGACAGCATCTTGAAGCTTTTTCTTATAGCTGTCTTGAAATACAGATACCCTTGGCGAATCTGCGAGTCAAACATAATTCTAATAAGTATTCTTAAATGTTTAGGCCAAATACAACTATTTTTTTAGCACAGAAGCTGAAACACAAACATAAACACACGCATGTACAATCTTGTTACGATCATTTTAATCAATTAAAGACTCTAATGTAACATAAAATGCTTGCTGAGCAGTTCACTCTTCACTTCCGAGATTGCTAAATAACAACAACGAAGACGAAGAATGTTATAGGTGTTTTGTTCAAAACCTTGGTTATCCATTCAAGACGAGGCAGCAGACAAACTAAATTGATTAACTGTGTAAAAAGGCTGAATTTTTTAAAATTCGTGCTTTCACTATATTTAATCACTAAAAAATGTACTGCAGTTAATATTAAATGTATTGACATCATATATTCAATAGTTATCATTTAAACATATTACCGCAAACGATAACTTATAAAAAATACTCGGTGATTTTGCCGTTATATTACACCGACAATAAGTAATATTCATAGTCGACTACCTAGCATTGTAGATGCGGCTGCTCTTGATATCCACATTAAAGAGTCGCGACCAGTCCGCGATTACATCCAACTGCAATCGATATAGCATAACAATTAATTGAAGCTCATTGTATTACTGAAAATATCAGTTTTAATAATTTTATGAGACACTATGTATCCTGGAAATTCCGTTTCTTCCCGGAAAAACTTGGATTTTTCTAATGATATTTGCATGTTTGCTTTGAACAATATCTCTGTAATCTTTAAATTTCTTGTAAATCTTTGAAATGTTGTTCTTCTGTTTTGGAGAAAACTATAATATCATCAACGTAGACATTACATGTTCTATTCACGTTATTGCGCAAAATATAATCCATTGTCCTTTGGAAGATTCTAGGTGCATTTGTAAGTCCAAATGGCAAACGTAGGAATTCATATTTACCATTGGAAAATGCTGTTTTTTCAATGTCTTCATCTTTCATTAAGATTTGATGAAAACCAGACGCTAGATCAATGGTTAAAAAGAATAAAATAACCTTAGGATTAGGCATAGAATACCTATCGGGAATTGTATTGTCGTTCAGTTTTTTATAATCGGTAACTAAACCATTTTTGGGGAACCATGATCATTAAAGTCATTTTTTCTACACCCCATACAGGAGCATTGTAAAAACTACTGCTACACCTTACTATGTTTTCCACCAACATCCCTTTTTTTTCCTGGTTAACAAAGTTATTTACCTCATGCCTAGATTATTTTTTTTTATTTATTTCTTGAACAATTTTTTGCTCAAGAGTGTTTAATGTTTCCGTTTGATTAATGGAATGATTTAATTTGCATAAAAAAACATTAGAATCAGAGGATACTGACACCTTTTGGCATCTCCTCTAGCTTATTTATTAAGAATTTTACTTACCGACTAATAAATCTGCATCCAGATTCTCAATTTCATAGAATTTGTGAAATACTCCGAATATATTTATATCATAAAAATTAAACTATATTTGTTTACTGTTTTCACTCTCTTCTTAATAACTAATTCTTGAGCATCATGATAAATGTCCTTTTTGATTTAAAACGTGGGTGCTCCGTCAATTAATATTTTTAGTTTTTATTTTTTTGTCTATTCTGAAGACGAAGGGAAGTCGTCCTCCTTCTCTAAAAAATGGTCTTCCTTGAGATTATTGACGCACATATATTTATTTGGCTGTTGTAGTGAGACAGAAGCGGCCTCTCGTTTTTTGGGAGGATAATTATTACGATAATCGAAATGATTATCGTTTATACGATTGCGTGGATCTGAATCGATGAATCAATATCCGGCGGTTCCGGTGCTGGTTAATTTTTTTGCGTGAAATTTTGGTTTTCAGGTTTTTGATAAAAGCGCAAATTTTTATTTTTTTTTTAAAGAATTTATTGATTAAAAAATTGTTTTATATTGTCTTGATTCCTAACATTTTGGTTACTGTTTTGATTTGAATTTAAATTTGAATAAACATAAGCAAAATTTGCTCTTTGACGGTTGGCTTCGAGTTCTTGCGCCTTTGCTAAAGCGTTGGGCAAGTCACATGGTTTCAATGAGAATAATATCTCCGATAATGAACCATTTAATCCTGTTATAAAAATGCGTAACGCGTACCACCCATATGGGCTTGTTATAAGGGAGACTGATTTTTGGATTATGCCTTTTTTAGCCGATTTTGAATTTTTTTATTTACAAAATCAGCTACACTCATGGGGTATGGCTACAATTTGACATAGATTGGTTGCTCATCTACAGTTCCGATGGTGGCCACCACCGAAGTATTGTAGGGCAAGGCTTCATTATGGTCTGCAAAGGGCTTCCTTCTGTTCTTTAAAATTTCGAGAAATTAACAATCTACGTTTGTAAAATTGACGTCAACGCAGGTATGAAAGGAAATATTATCAACTTCCGTAGCCCATTTGCCCTGAGGCTAAGCAAAGTCCGTTAGCAAGTCAAGGCCTATTATTCCATCGATCAACGTATCAAGTCCGATAGAATGAAAAATGCTGCCTCAATGCCGAATATTGAGACAAAACACTTCTGTGTAATCCTGGTCGTTCCATGGATTGAGTAAATTGTGAAGGGAGATTTCAATGTAAAGCAGTCTAGCGAGAATTTCGCAAATTCTACTGTAATTAACATATTTCATTACCATCATGCAGCTTTAATCACACTATGAGTGTGTTCTTTGCCCATAATACACAGGGTGTTGAATTATCCATAGCGAAAAGTGCACATAGCCTTTACTTTTGAAAATGAATCCCCACGCGTCAGGCTCAATTTTAACTGAATTTCTCAACGTAACTACTAGAGATTCAGACGATCCATCCTCACTTTTCCTGATAAACATTAACATCGCCTCCCATCCTTAAAGCGAGATGTCCACGGTCCCCAAATAGTACCAACTTTGGTGAAGTTAAAAACTAACCTTTGTAATTAAAAGTATTTCAAAGTTATTATATAATATAATTATAATTTTAATTTTATTTACAGGGGTTGATGGTACACCACAAAAATATGAAACTAGCTAAATGCACTTCATCTTTTCTTCAACTTAAAACGTCAATGTCAAGCTCAGCTCTTTCTCTTAAGCCATATAGCTGCTTTCAGCAATTAATTATTATTTAATTATTGACGGGTCGCTGACACATGATATATCTTCAATATAATATGTTAAAATCATTATTTAAAACAATGTTAAGCTACCGACTTTTAAATTGCTACGACCATACAAATGTTCTGTTATCTCATTGTAGTAAACAGACGTGTCTTTGTGTGCACTCCAATATACATACATACATACATATTTTGTTTTCATTTTTAAATTGATATGTATATACTTCTTTCTACCCATGTTTCTATTCTGTGATACTTCATGTGTAACAATTGTTTGTTCTAAAAAGTGCCTTCTAATTGCCGCTATGTTTGTGTTTACGTAAATAGAGTCTTCGTTCAAGCTATGGATTATGAAAAAATTAGTAAGCTATATGTTTTTGCAAGATCGCCTTCCCGGAGAGTTGAGGTCTGCTATTTGCTGTAGACACGAACCACTCATCGGACCTTCAACTTTTTATTAATCCCAATAATATTGAGTTAATTATCATTATTTTAAATGTTTGCTTATTTCTCACTTGTTCGTTTATATCGCCATTTTAGAATTCATCTGTATACTAGAGCCACTCTGTCAAAGGCCAGTTTATTGTTTTATGTGACTTCCACTCACCTGAAAGTACTTGCTCCCTGTGCGATAACTATTGTTTTCTAATTCAATCTACTTTTTAAATGGTGTACTAGAAATACGAGAAATTACTCGTATCTTTGGGTAAAATAACCATATTGAAAACTGACTGATAGTTCTGCCTAGATCGGAGTCGGTTATATCTCATAAATTAACTGCCTTATTATTGAACTCGGGATTTAAGTATTGTAATTAGCAGATCTGTCTTTCTTAATTTTGTTTTTTTTTTTTTCTATCGAGTCTGTTTGCTTTCTAAAGGCAACTTTCCCAAATTAATCGAATTCATTGGTCTAATTTGTATTGTTGCACTAACGCTTATGTAATATACAAAACATCATAATTTTGAACCGGAAATCTAGACTCTTCAAAAAGACTCACCGTTCAGGATCCATTATGACTAATTAATTAATTAATTTTTTTTGCGCACTTCATTTCCTGGCAACTCTGTGTGTAAGTATCATGTATTCATCAACAGCTCGTTTTAAAGCACCAACGCGGAAAGACTTCAAGCTTGATATTTAGTTGTGTTTCGGATTTTGAGTATTTTAATAAACCAATATATTCTTGATTTTCACTAATCTAACTCTAATATTATCTTATTATTGTCAGCTTTCACGGTGATATATAGAGAAAATCCAGCAAAGCTTCTGAAGATTATTATTATTGATTTTTAATTTATATTTTACTAAATTCAATAAACATGCGGTTTTATTCTCTGTTACTTGGTATGGTTTGCTACCGTCCTTGAATAGCGAATCAAATACACTTTATGGGCACATGAAATGCTCTTCTATTTATTGTACTGGTCGCGGGAGTTATTTAAGTTCAAATACTCCTCGGTCTACAGCCGTATACAATCGAACATAATTGCGACATTCGCACCAGATTATATCAGTATTCTGACAGCCCCTATCAATTCTATATTAGCTACAAAGTGTATTTAAATAAAATCTCATAACTTAACCGATACCTGAAATATAAAATTGTTTTTGATAATGATCGAAAAATATTAAGGAATTAAAGTCAATATAGAAATTCAAGGCAAACCAAGTGAGTGCCCAACATCCGTTTCTCAACCCAATTGAATAATTCGCTTGGCAGCATAATAGAAACATCCCAATTGCATTTCTAGACACTGGTGGCAAATGTCATCGACACTGTCATCACGGGCTTACCTGATTAAGTCTCCAAAGTGTCCACTGGTCATTTTCAAAATGCGACAGCATCTTGAAGCTTTTTCTTATAGCTGTCTTGAAATACAGATACCCTTGGCGAATCTGCGAGTCAAACATAATTCTAATAAGTATTCTTAAATGTTTAGGCCAAATACAACTATTTTTTTAGCACAGAAGCTGAAACACAAACATAAACACACGCATGTACAATCTTGTTACGATCATTTTAATCAATTAAAGACTCTAATGTAACATAAAATGCTTGCTGAGCAGTTCACTCTTCACTTCCGAGATTGCTAAATAACAACAACGAAGACGAAGAATGTTATAGGTGTTTTGTTTAAAACCTTGGTTATCCATTCAAGACGAGGCAGCAGACAAACTAAATTGATTAACTGTGTAAAAAGGCTGAATTTTTTAAAATTCGTGCTTTCACTATATTTAATCACTAAAAAATGTACTGCAGTTAATATTAAATGTATTGACATCATATATTCAATAGTTATCATTTAAACATATTACCGCAAACGATAACTTATAAAAAATACTCGGTGATTTTGCCGTTATATTACACCGACAATAAGTAATATTCATAGTCGACTACCTAGCATTGTAGATGCGGCTGCTCTTGATATCCACATTAAAGAGTCGCGACCAGTCCGCGATTACATCCAACTGCAATCGATATAGCATAACAATTAATTGAAGCTCATTGTATTACTGAAAATATTACCTACATCATGATCCATAATACTATCGCAAAAGCTAAGATCCAACAATTGTAACTTTGTACAATGAATCAAAATACTAAAAATAATACAGAAAACAACATATATTTAAGACAATTACTAATTATCTCAATGTGTTAAAAAAAAACTTACTCATAAACTCGTTCATGGGTTATGTTTAGAATGCCCATTAGATCCAATTGTTCAAGATTTTTACCCAATGTTGCTATATGTATGAGATCACGTTCGGTAATGCCGCGCACAGCCGACAAAAAAAGTTTTTTTAGTTTGGGACAGTTGGAAAGCAGCTGATGTAGGCTGTCTCCTAAAGTGGCTTCCCGCAAGCTACGAAGTTTTAAAAGAATAGCGGGACATCTGTTAAACAAATACAACAAACGGACGACAAAAATTATGTATGTACACTAACTGTGTTCAAATTTTAAAAGCTTTTAAGGGATTCCCTTAGAAAATGCTTGCAATGCCTTTAGCTTATAATGTTATGGTGCAGCATACACTTATGAAATATAACTTACCACCAACCAAGATCCAGTTCCTCTAGATGATGGCAACGGGCTAGAGATTGTAGGCCACGTGCAGACAAAAAATGGGCTTTCCACATATCCAGCGATACAAGCTGTGTATTGTAAGTTGCCAAATGTGTTGCAACATTATCCATATTCACCGAAACACCGCAGAAAGCTGCATAGTAGATACGAGAAGTATTACATTTATGCAGACCAACTTCAATGATGATGACCCACCTAGGTTCAAATGCTTGAGTTTGCGATTGCCTTCGAGCATACTCAACAACAGCTCTGACTCAAATGCAGTTTGAAAAAGATCCAGTCGCTCTAAATTCTTGAGATTGGCAAGACACGAAAAATTCAACAGTGGAGGGTCGATAGCACAGCTGCGAAGACTTAACTCTATTTAAACGAAATTGTATTTTGAACAACTAGTATTAGAATACAGTCAAGGGTATTGAATTGTGTGATACACCTGTGCATAATTTAAAATAAAAAAAAGGTATTTTGGATAATTACAGAAAATATATTCAGATACTATCAAAATATAATTGCCTCATATTTGCTTATCTCTATAATAATTACCGCAACTTTATGCTATGATTCGAAATTTGATATTAATTCTAACATAGGTTAAAATAATAAATTATAATTTGAAAAACAGTCTTTTTAAGTTTTAATAACAACAAAAAAAAATAAAAAACAATTCGCTATTTTCTCTAACTCTCTTCTCTTTGTGGTCGTAATTGTTGTCAGATGATTGCTCAGAAATTGCGATTGACAATCAAACTCTCTTGCTTTGGGGATATCAGTGTTGTCACTGAACCCGTATTTATTTGTTTTAAATCTGAAACTGTACGTTACGATGCATCAATTACCAACTACATTTACAGAACAGCATTGCGACAGATATTAATAAGCGAAATATTCAGTAAAACTACCGGATCCTACAGGTCAAACTGGGTTGAGACTCTTGAAGACTCGCCTTCGATTGGTTTCATCAGATGACAGTTAACGTAGTAATGTAGTTTTCTGAATTAAATAGTTATAACCATACCCAATTAAACATCCGGTAACTTCATATGGACGGGCCAAAAATCGGCTTAACCATTTAAAAATATTGACTCAATTCAACCTAGAAAGAGTGTAGGAGAGGACGCGTTACAATAGATAAAAGTGGATTTAAAAAAAGGAAACACGAATTGGCTGACCAGAAATAGCTAACAAAAGCACCAAATTCGATAGTCAGACATTTCCGAATTAAGAGACACGAATCGACTATGTTCGATCCATAAATCCGTTGGATGATACGGAAATTCATGAGCTGTAAGCGGTTCCGATCAAGACAGAATGCGATGCAATTAGGAATTTATTTATTCCATGGCGAATAATATGGTTTATGTCGGATAATAAAAACAGCTTTGATTACTTCCAGGTCTTTCTGGTATATTATTGGAATATTATTAAAGGAACTAAACGAAATCAAACATCATCATCTTTACGAATAACGATCTTGTCTGCAAATTGCGTACTCTCCGGTAAAAATTTTGTATTAGTGATGACTACTTTTAACCAAGTTTTAGTAAATACCAAATGTTCTTCGTAACAGTCACATTTTGATGAGTTAATATGACCAAGATTTTAAGAAATGTTAAGAAAAGAAGAGGGGAATAATCGCGTTGTACATGGTCTTAAGAGGAAAGCCTAATCAGAGACCTTTTTTTTTAAGTCAACAGAAATAATATATTTAGCACATATAGCAGAGAAATTGATACATACTTTATTATAGTTTGCTTATATTAATTGACGATAACTAGCGTAGATACGGAAAAATAAGACATAGTTTATGAATTGTTTTCATAGGCGTAACCTTCCCATTTAACATAATTATATTCACATGGCTTTCAAATTCTTAATGTAGCTTTGTAGTATTGATTGCTTTGTACAACGTACCTCACCGTGCGTGGATACTATTCTTAAAAAATGTTTTTTTCGCATCTAGTTATGTCTGTTTTGTTATTAATTGTGGTTGTAATGAACGAGAATATTGTTGCATGTCATGCAGCTTGATCGGAAAAGTTATTACCCTTTATGACTTGGGATCTATTGAATCTTAATTTTTGGGTATTACAACCGTAAACTGTTATATTGCACTGTTTTAATAGCATAAAACATAGTATATCGATTTTTTCGTTCATTTAAGATGCTAGTTCAATGGATTCCAGAAATGCAACTACCTCTGCTATGAAGAATGTCATATATATTAGTAATAATAATAATTATTAATATCTTAATAATTTTATTTTACTTTGTAATCTCGTCTAAAATTGCTATGTAAATAATTATAGTATAAATAGGACTGTGTGTGGTATTTTTTACAATTTCAAACATACTCGACTGTAGCATTCTCACTTGTTATTATTCTGGCGTTTGCCTTTCATCAAAACAAATATAATGCATATTTCATTCATTCGCAACTTTTTTTTAAATAAAGTGTATTTTTTTTTTTTTTTTGTCACGATGGATCCTTCATTCATATATTTAAGTACTTATCAATTTATTTAAAAGGTTTGAGAACATTTTAAAATTATCTTGTTTGGAACTAAGTAGTTTAAATGTCAAATTATAATTTCTTATATTCTCCGAAAACAAATTTTTATGAACAGACAAAACCAACTGTCTGTTGTTCCATTTTAAACTTATATCCAAAAATAGGTCTGCCAAAACTATACCTTTTTTTAAATAATTTTTATGGGCACGTAGATAAACAAAAATAGTGAAATAAAGTGCGAATAACTTACCTATTAGGTTATCACAGACTATGCCCACTGTCTCAATACAGCTAGCATTAAGAAATTTGCAAGAATTTAGTCGCAAGTGGGTCAGATTATCACCTCGTTGTGTGAGGAATCTACGAAGAAAGGGATTTATTAAATTATTTGTCTGTAATTAATGTGATTATATCTTCTAACTAACTTTTTGAACTCGGTGGGTGAGACTTCTCCAAATGCACCACACCATGACAAATCAAGTTTACGCAACATTGTGGCACGTTGCGCGAGTGTACACAAAAGTTTCGAGTTGGCTAAATGCCAGTATGGTTTTAGACTTAACTCTCCATATAACAGTGGATGTGTGGAGATATCATAGAATAATCGCGACACTTGACCCATTCGGAAGAGCGACATTAGGTCCAGATAACTGAGAATTTTTAATAGTATTTCAAACTAAAAAAAATATATATAAAACAATTAATAGTGCAATTTTTTTAATCTTTTCCATTTAAATGCATAGATATATTTTTTATATTTTTGTTTGTGTTATTAAAATTGGAGTCGATATGAAATGTCATATTCTAAATGCCTGAAAAGTATTTATATTTAAAAACATGAAGTTTGGCTGCAATTATTGTTTGGGTGTCTCAAAATTCTAAAATGGTATATAATAAAATAGAATGTATCTTTATCTGTAACGGCTCATATCTGATAAGAGATGGCTCCAAAATCGAATAAATAATATTAAATGTTTTCAAAACCCTTAAAAATTTAATCAATATAGACGATTGACGAACCGGCAGATCCGTTAAACAATTTTGTGATGCGCTGCTATTTAATTGCTGTCCGGGATCCAGATTGTTTTCCATTAGAAATTGGCTCAGATCCTTGTTGATAAAATCGTGCAATTTGGCGGCATAGTTTTCACGACAACTCGGTTGAAACCTCAGCGTACGCAGCTTGTTTGTGATAGGTCCACCACTGATATCTTCCCTGGAACTGCTGTCAAAACGTTGCACATTTGCAGACGCAGATGCTATTAGTTGTTGCATGTTCCGCATTGAAACAGTTCGTCCACACAACATGATAGCATCGATCTCGGTATAGTAATTCAATTGACTGTGGTTAAAATCAATGCGCAACGTCCTATGTAAAATCAGTCAAATATAAAGATTATTAAAGTCATTTTAATGTAGAGCCTTTTACTTGGTTATAACGTTTGTAGCTTTTAAAGGCGGTGCAAAGCGTCGAGAATCACGATGGGCGTAATTACTTCGATTCCGTGGCTGAATCATATCACTGTTTTTTGCCTCCCATAGGCAAGTCCAATGCTTTGTAATGTTATATGCCCAAATTCGCACTACGCCCCCTGGATTGAAAGTCTCAAAAATTGCCACTTCAGTTGGTGCCACAAACTTCTCAAAGCATACAACTATATGAAGTTAATAATATTAATATGAATTTGAAAACAATTTCAACATATAGATTCTGCATACCAATGAAATCATGTGTAGGCAGCGAAGGCAAATTCTGTGATTGAATCTCTCGTGTGTATGATGGTACGCACAGCCACCAGTCGCCATAGGTACGCTGAAGTGCAATAAAATAAACGTAAGTTTTAATAATCTTAATAATAGCAAAAATCAGTGTTTATCACTAGTTCTATTCTTTTATTATAGTAATTGACAACAAATTTGTATTATAATATATAAGGTGTATAGCAAAACTATTTAAAGACCACAGTAATACAACACGAAGTGTGGCTCATTTTAATTATATATGTATAAATTAAAAGATTTACATAAAATCATTCTCGTGGCAGATCTGCTTATCGTAAAAACCGAAAGAAATTGAGATAATTGTATAACAAAGAAATAGGTAATGCCTTTATTTAAAATGCTATTTCAATCAAAATGTTAATTTTTAGTATGAGCTCGCCCATAACCACAACTTTTAATGTAAATCGAGAAATTGTTTGAAAGGCTCCATATTGCACAGAATTTAAAGTAAATTATTATTGTTAATTGCAATTCATATATATATGTATGTAAATAAGGTGATAAAAGTACAATAGTCAACAGATTCTCGACTGTGCTAGTGCAAATTTGAGTCAATCAATATCATATGAATTAATTTATAATAAATATTAACAGAAGAGATCTCTCTCTCTCTCTCTCTTTCTCGCTCTAGCTCTCTCCTTCTCTTTTTTCTCGCTCTATTTCATGTTAGCACCACTTCTTTTTGAATTACTAATTGCAAATTAACTGCTAGGTACCAATTTTTTCATTGTATTTATTGGTAAATTTACGGCAATATACTGAATATTTATCGTTTTGCCTAAATAAAATATAAAGCTAAATATATAGCTGTTGAAAGTAACACACAACTAAGGGAATCTTAGTGTGAATGATTAAATTCTATTGAGCTAGACCAGCTTTAACGCCTTTTGTCTCTAAGTTTTTTTCCCATTTTCATATAACATTAACTATTCCATTTCTTTTTATTTACCAACGCACAAGTTAAGCATATTCAAACGATTCGAGTTGTTATCAAATTATATTGCGAGATCTTCAATTATCAGCATTTCTCCAAGAAATTAATCAAAGCACATTTCAATTGTGAAATGTGTCATATTGTGACAAAGAAAGATTACTGAACTTTCAAACAATGAAATAAACATAAAATTTAATAAGCAACTTTGAAATAAAAATTGTAAAGGCACCTTATAGTCCGTCTGATGACCAAATTAAAAGGATTCACCCTCTTTATGCTACCTGTATATATATTTTTGAACTACTTAGATAGCTGATATGATTCTATTCCACAACAATAATATACAGCATATTTGGTATTGTATTATATTGGGTATATGTATATACTATTCCGATAATCGAGACTCTAGTTTTAAAATTATGCTCCTCACTTTTTTTATGTATACTTTGAAGTAGACGAATTTACGTGGAACATATACGAGTACTGTGATTATTTTTTATTGCGGTTTATAGATGGTGAACATATTAGAACATATTGATACACTAAGAATCATTCATAAGCTATGTTCTAAGTTCTGTATAAAAGTTAATAGCAATACCCCATACTTTTATAATTCGGAACAAATTCAATTTAGACAAAATCTGTTAATCAAATTCAAAAATTAATATTAACTGAAGAATTTAATCTAAAACGAAGTAAGGATAAAAGCTAGAAAATTTAATAATTGCACTAGCTTAGCCAATATTAACCTAATCAGCCCCGTTATTTACTATAATATTGTAGTATTAGTTTATCTGATCTTGAATACTGGCGGATTTACAATAAAAAGCTTCAGAAGGCTAATGACGCACTCTACTTAACGAGGTACAACTTGCTGGTATGGTCAAACCGACATACGTTGCAAAAGCAAAATGAATATGCAAAATGATCGGCTAAAATAAAAATCAACAGAAGTAAATCTCACGAAGAACGAAGTCAGCATTTCATTGGCATTCTTGCGGACGACACTGAGTATTTGAATAGGTAGTATAATGAAGATTTAGTTAACTTATATATACGACACAATAAATAAACAACAAAGAAAACACTTTTTATTCCATTTTTAGGGAATGAGAATATAGAGTAATGTTGAAAAATTTAAGTTTTTATTTTTCAAAAATTGGCTGATATCAACACACGTTCGGCAATTTGATTAGCCACCACCTGATAAGTACCCAGCCTAACTATGAACAAAATCTTTTTCAATCCCCGTTTCTTCATTATGAAATCTCAAATTCCTTGAGGACAATTCAAACAATTTAAAAAATTTCAGCACTTTTATTAAATAAATAATTATTGCTTATTATTGTAAAATTCTACTTAAATTAAGTTAATTAATTTGAGTAAATAAATATGATGAATTCCTATTTTTACAATAATAATTATCCCCCGCAAAGTTATTTATAAACTCGTTTACGTTTACTATTTATTATTGTCTTTTGTCTACAAGCAGTTTCACATCATCGGTATGGTCGTGATCAGGATTATGTTGGGCATACCAATAATTAAAAGTGCTTTTCCAATTGCCATAGTGGCGCCAGATCGTGGATTTATCAAGAGATGCGCTAATTGCGTTAACTCACCATTGTAAAGGTCTCGGGATAGTCGCCATAAGCAGGAAATTTCGTCGGTCTGCCAATTACATTGGCGGCTGTGTAGGATATGCTATAATCGATGCCATATTGAGAACTAAAGTCAAGTACTCCCAACACATATTGTCCGAGATGGTATCCCTGATTATAATATGACTGCGATTGCACTTTACTGTTGGTGTCAGTGTTACCGTCCAGCCAACTGTCATTGCAATCATCTTCTCGCTGTCGTTCCATTAGCAAAGTTGTAAAATCAATAAGCTCATCGGGTTCTGTGTCGCTGGAGTTACCTTCATCGACGCGACCATCAAAGGCCAGCAGAGACATTTTATTTCGGTATTCTTGGCACTGTTCTACCGGATAGTCGCCGAAATCAAATCTCAACGTATCGTTTGCT
The DNA here is from genome assembly GCA_035046165.1 of Drosophila rubida. Taxonomy (NCBI): domain Eukaryota; kingdom Metazoa; phylum Arthropoda; class Insecta; order Diptera; family Drosophilidae; genus Drosophila; species Drosophila rubida. The sequence goes on from JAWNOF010000006.1 coordinate 353,802, forward strand.
TGTAAAAATCTGATTCGTCACTCCTCAATGTAACAAGACGGACGTCTGGCATACCGTGCTCTCTTCTTATTCACAAGAAGCCTGGGAACCACAAATCGAATAAAGCTTATAGATACGTTTTCCGATCCTTTTGATACAGAGAGCTATACCCAATATTGTTGCAAGTAAATGTTAATGTCAACTATGCAACAACATAAATCGGGCAGAATTCTTGCTCTCGAAATTGTGTGACTATATCAGCTTAAATATCGTGGCGTTGTTGTTAGCCACAAACGTTATACAAATACAGACGGAACCAACTCGATGCTAATCCAATTAAATATTATGGCGAGTTCGCATTATTTACAGCTGGGCGTACGAGTGTTAGTGTATGTTCAGACTTGGCCTTAAAAGTCTGCTGGAACCTTGAGATTGACGAGTGTTTTCAAATGTGCGCAAACACCAACATTCGTGAAATCACTGATAACAATCAAATATTTGTTTTTGTTTTGGCGGTATTATTGATTATTATTTTGCATTCAAGAAACCACTCACAATTATAAGTCTTTTTTAATTATTTTTTCTTTATGTTTTTGTGAAATTTCAGTTAATTTACAAGTGAATTTTGATAACAAATCCTAAACAAATGCAATGAAAACAGTTGCTTTCGACCAAACAACGATATCGATATATCGATTATAATAAAATCTGCAATAAAGTCGAATGGTCTAGGCACGCTACGACCGCTAAAGAAAACGTATCAATAATAGCCTTTTCCCACAGACACTCATTTATTTCACAGAACTGGTAAATTTTTGACGTGGACGCTCACAATGGCTTGGAGGCAACAAATTGTAAAACGACAAGCAATTTGTAGGTTAATAAATGTAAAATAAATTAAATTTTAAATTAATAGTGCAATTTTCAAACTTTACATCGTTATAATTATTAGTATCACAGAATAATAATCGCGTTGCTGAAAAAATATACCAAAAAGTGTTGGCCGATAATTTCACATTTATTAAACATGTGAGATTATGTGCAGTATTTTCAGAAAATATTTCGCATAGGGCAAATGCTAGTTCATCCCAAATTCACATAAAAAGAACACCAAGTTTTTCGCGCCGTGGAGCGATGCTTTTAATTTAATATGCTTGTCACACTTTTTGGATAACATCTTTTTAATGCAAACATCGTCGTTGCGTTGTCTGCAAGTTATTTTTAGTTGTCAATTAGAGATAACATAATTAAAATGAGCGTATCTAATAAAAAGAGTCAATGCCTTGATTATAAAAACAAACTAATCCTTGCGCCTATGGTGCGAGTCGGCACATTGCCGATGCGATTGCTTGCCCTTGAAATGGGTGCAGATATCGTTTACACAGAGGAATTGGTTGACCTCAAACTGATTAAGAGTGTTCGACGGCCAAATCGTGAGTTGATATTCCATGCGGCCTATACCATATCTTGTCTGTCATTAGATTCTTTTAGCTGCCTTGGATACCATTGACTTTGTGGACCCATCTGATGGCACAATCGTTTTTCGCACGTGTGCGTTGGAAAAATCTCGAGTAGTGCTTCAATTGGGCACCAGTGACGCATCCAGAGCCTTAACGGTCAGCAAGCTGGTGGAGCATGATATTGCCGGCATCGATATCAATATGGGCTGTCCAAAAGAATTTTCAATTAAAGGTGGCATGGGAGCTGCGCTACTCGCAGAACCTGATAAAGCTGCCCATATACTGAGCACCTTGTGTTCCCAACTTGATATACCGGTAACGTGTAAAATACGCATACTGCCTGATATATTTGAAACAATTAAGCTAGTTCAGCAGCTGGCTGCAACTGGCATTGCTGCTATTGGAGTTCATGCACGTACTCGCGATGAGCGACCGCAACATCGTCCGCATCCAGATGTGTTGCGGGCACTGACAAGCGCAGTGGATATTCCCATTATAGCCAACGGCGGATCTCGCGGTATACACACACACGAGGATATATACAAGTTCCAAAAACTGTGTGGTGCCGACAGCGTGATGATTGCTCGTGCTGCCCAACAAAATGTGTCTATATTTCGCAGGGAAGGCTTGCTTCCCATTGACGACGTTATTTGCAAGTATTTACGTCTTAGCGTCGACTATGACAATGCTCCACATAATACCAAGTACTGCGTGCAGAGCATTCTCAAAGAATTGCAAGAGACGGCGCGTGGTAAGCGTTTTCTGCAGTGTCAGACATTGCAACAGATTTGTGAAATTTGGCAACTAGGCGATTATTGTCGATCGCGACAGCAGCATTATAAACTGCACGGCAATATTGGGCGTTCCGAAGTTGTGCCACCAGTAGAAGACAAAATTTTAAACAAACGTCGAAAAGTTGAGACTTCCAATGACTTGATCTCAGAAGCATATGACGGAGTCATAAGCTGCAACATGGCTTTTTTACGCTCAACGTACCCGAATGGTAAAAACTATCCTCAATTGTACTCATAATAGTATTATCTTAAATATGTATTTTTGTTTATAGATAATCAGCTACCAAAAACTCTGCTTTACGTGCGTTCGGGCCGCTTAGATAAAGAGCCTCCAAGCTATGAAACACGGCAATGCAATAAGTTATTCCGTTCGATATGCAGCTTCGATGGACAGCGCTACAGTAGCAGTTTCTGGGAGAAAAACAAAAGGCAGGCAGAGCAGGGCGCTGCCTTAGTAGCATTATTTCAATTAGGACTATTAGAAGAAGACACACTCCGCAACAATGGCAGCTTAGTCAGTTAGAATATGCTTCAGCTGTAATGTAGAAACCATGTACAATATTTGATCATGTTCGTTCTGCAATGTTCACATTTTATACAAGAGTACAATAATATGGCTGTCGCAATCGACAATGATTATAACAAATTCTACATTTGATTTAATGTTACTAAACAACATCCGCAAATTGCTAGATTAAATCAAATTGCTCATCTTCCCAATTTCCACTATTTTGCAATTTCTCCTTTCTAAATAATTATGTCAGAGTTGTTTGGGGCATTCTAAGTGAGTTAAAATAAATTTCCATGTTAGTTTTTGTTTAAAGATTTTGTAATAAGTTTACTGGTCTATATGTTTTGTGAGCTCAAGGTTCTATGTTATGTGCGATAATATCTTATTGTTTTGAGACAAATAGCACTCTTAGTAAAGTTCTAATTTCATTTTACGATAATACCACTAAAGACCAAGTATTGATAATCACTCAATGATTGTTCTTGTAAAATTGAATTGAAATGTTCAATAAATAGATTTTATTTTTGAAATAATTATGCATTATTTATTTCCTAGAGTATGTATTTATGTTTTGGAACGAAGGTGTGGTTCTGCAGGAAAAGGGAGACATTTTTACTATCGTCGTTGTGTAGCTTGTGGAGGAGGCATCATTGTATGGTCATCGCGAAACCCAAAATTTGCTATAAAATTTATTAAATACTCCTTGGTAATAGGGTACTTGATACTCTCCACGACGGCTGTGTGTTTTTATAAGAATAAGAACACAGATTAGTATTTAAAATATACTTAGAAGCTAGCAAAACTTACAGACTGCAGTATTGAAGCTGTTGGGCAACTTCTTATCTGTACGCTCGCGCATAAACTCCCAATTTCCGAATTGATTCATCGTACATTCAACAATTTTATTATCCAACTCCCGTATTTCCTTAGTCAATTTTTGCATGCGACCAAAAGGCGTGTCATGTCCGCCCACATAGAGGAACCCCACTTTTTTAGTCAGTAAACTAAATTTGAAAACAAATTAAAAAAAAAAAAAACAAATTAAAATTGTTTGACACTTAGAGATATTAGCCGTTAACATTTTGAAATTAACGTAATAGTAACGTAATAGATACCATATATCTTATTATTAGTATAATTTTTTATTAGTATCATTCAATTTATATTTCGATGCATGATTTTCAAAAATTTCCAGGAAGAAAAAAATACATTAAATGGTTTATTTTAGGTCAATAAAAGTACTAATATTTACAGAAAGTTGATGTGATTTATAATTGCTTGAAAAATGTTACCAATCGGCTGAGAATTATTTAAACAAAGCTGTGCCTACATAACATATTATTTAAATACAATAACACAATATAAATACCGATAAGAATAAACAGTGTTGAGCAATTCGCATAACTTGGTTTTATATTTATCTTACCCTTCTCCACGCTCTGTGATAATCTTCAACCGAAAATCCACTGAGTTGAGCTCATGTGGTTTCCATTTGAACACATCCGGACAGACGCCGGCCGTGTACGGCAGCTGAGAGGGTTGAAAGATAAGTCCATCGGGTTCATGCGCCAAGGAACGCGAGAACTTTTCGCCTAATAATCGGGCTGAAGTTCGTATTTCCCAAAAGTCTTTATTGCGAACGCTGAAAGGCTCCAAAGAGCGGTTAATAATGCCGTGCTTCATAGCCAGAATTCGAGGTCCTGCATCATTCATTAATGTGAAAGAATAAAATAGTCCCACCATACTCAAATTTTGTAAAATATGTATGTACATACCTATGACATCATTTTTAATATATTCCAAGCGATTTGGGAAAAATGATTCTTCTCGCACATCTCGTCCCGCCAATCGAACTATATCGTAGACAAGAAATCGCGGAGTGACAGTCTCCCCAATTTTATCCAAAACCATTTCCTGCAAGCAATAAAAGTATTAATTACATATATTTCTGCGCTATGAAGATTAACAATTACAAACAAATTAAGAAGTGAAAAGATTCAAAAGAGAGCTGGGATTTGAACCCGATGACTGATGATAACCATTGGGTCATAAATTAGAATGGGGCGTTATTTAATTGTAATACAACCTTGTTTTATACAACACACGGGTAACGGTAACGACTTTGAAATTAGAAGCTCTATCTTTTACAGTGTCTGAGATCTAGATAGTCATGCAATAAAAAATGGCCCAAAAACAGGAATAAGAATTAAGATTAATATATTATTGCGAAAAACAAACTTACGCCATCTAGAAGGGTGCCATCAAGATGCTCATGTAGATTCTTGCCTAGTACAAATGTGACATTCTCGACTTGAAAGCAAGAGTTATTGCGATCTATAAAATAGATTTCATTGCGTCCATCGATGAGCATCATATATCGCGTACCATCGGCCTTCCACGATACTCGATATGGCATCTCACTGAGTCGTTTAATGTTATGCCTGTCCATCGATACAGGCTGAGCTCCGGGAAATCCGTTCTTTTGCCATTTGCACCAATCCTGCACCTTGTGCTGTAAAGCTGTCAAACGCGGCTGATCGGCAACGTGACGCACGCCGGGTACACCAGCCATAAATGATGCATTTTTCACAATCAACTCCCGTCGTCGTTTTTTTTTTTGTTGGCCGTCCTCACTATTTGGATCCGCATCACCATCAGCAGTATCATTAGTAGCATTATCATCTTCAGCCTTCGTGATCGCGGCTTGTGAGGTTGACGAGTAATTGTCATCCTCATTATGATGTCGCTTTAAACTGCACCGATCTCCAATATCTTCGTTACTATTGCTGTCATCATACTCCAAGCACCAATTGGGCTGCTCAGGCGCCTGTGGAGCGTCCTCCTCATCATCATAGCGGCGAAAAAGCTCGTTAATGTAGTCCTGCTTGTAAATGCCCGGCGGCCGAGTGTTGGCAAATATGGCAAGCGCCGCTTCCACCGAACAATCCATACGCTCCACCATATAAGATATGATGAGGAAGCCAGTGCGATTGAAGCCGTGCGTACAGTGTACAGCAATCACATCAAAAGGCCGCTCACTTATGAAGTTATCAACCAGTTCAATAAAGCTGCGTGTCTGCTCCACGGACGGAGTTTCACCATGACCACGACACTGTAGTTTTATATACTGCGCGCCTCGCTCCTCAACCGTGCTGCGATCATAAAAGCGCTTTGTGTTTGTTAAATCGATCCACAGTCCCAGCTTTAGCTATATAAATGGATAAGGTATATATATGTATCTATGACAATCCCTTGTCCATTGCTCTTGTTACCTTTAGGGTCTTGCAGTAGTCAAAAACCATCTCAGGCCGAAAAGTGCATTCAATGGGCATTTTGTCTTGAAAGGATTGATTCAATGGTGTTTTAAATGCGATGAACCGCTCGGATATTAATGAATCACTTTTTCTAGGACAATATAGCCAACGATTTGGCAGTGGACCTGAGCCCCGTTCGTATCGCTGAGACTGAGCCATTTTGCGATTGGAGACCGCACGGTGAACAGCAATGAATCCAAATAGATTGCGAGGAATAAATGTGGCCAGTAAGTTACGCGAGTAAACAGCAGTGTTGTTGTGTTTCGTTACTGGTCACGTTGACTGTGACAGCGGGTGTGAATCGCTTTCAAAGTTGCGTTCTGCTTGCGTTGCTCACTTTTTCACATTTTCCATCAAGTGTAGCGCACTCACTCTCGCTTAAACTGCGTGCTTGCTATGCTTACTAGAGATATAAGATGGAGATGGAGAAACATCGATGGCAACAACGATGAATCGATGTTTTCAAAATGTTGTAAAATATCGATATATATATATATATATGTTATATAATAAAATAAAAATTCTTAATTGATAAAAACTATTCTTTTAGATTAATTTGGACTATTTACTTTTAAACGCCAAAAAATGTACTAAAATACTGAAACACTGAGTTGTAAAGCTCAACTCTTAGAGACCCGAAATAAATATTTTTTGAGGGTGCATTTATTCCACAGTAAAACAAAAATCAATAAGGCCGTTTTAAGCAACCTGAAATCCACTAAATTTGGCGCGAAAAAGTTATTAATATATTTTCAGTTGCAGGGTGAGACTATTTTCTTGCAAATTCACATCATATCGGCATGATGGGCAATCCCAGCAAATTTAAAATTAAAGCGTCAAATGTTTGTGGAATGGAATGTTAAAATGTTGAAACTATGCTAGACGATTAACTTATCTTGGAAAACAAATTACTACAAAATATACGAATAGTTTAATGCAAAAGGTGGTCAATAAATATAGTCTGTCAAATTTTTATTTAAAAATTGATCCTCCTAAAAATAGTTTCAGTTTCAGAGTAGTGAAATGATTAGAAGACTACTCTGAGGGAAAAAACATGGAACTTTTCCATGAAGTAGGCACGAAAAGAAAGTAAAATATGCCTGCACGCCTTACCTTAACCTTTAAAAGGTTTCTGCTGCGTCAAAATTGAAAAACTGAGATCTATTAAAGTGGATTTTAGGGATTTTTTTAGTGAGTTTTCCTAAGTTTCTGCACGATCATAAATAGTTTTATTTCAAAAACATATAAATTATCCATATGGTAGAAGTGTACAATAACTTGGCAAAGTTGTATTATTGGCAAAAGGATGCATCCCCAACCCCATGTCCGTCTGTCTGTCTGTTTGAAAGACAATAAAAGTTACAATACCATTATTGTCGGCAGCATTGGTTTATTTCCTAAGCAGATAGTTTGTTAGATGTTGGTTACGTCTACTATTTGTGAGCGTAATTTAAAACTATAATGTCGAATTTCGATACACAGAAATGATATCTATAGTCTTGATAATCCCTGAAAGTTAGATTGCGATCGAATGATAGCAAGGTATATTTTAACTGCGGTTATCTCGCAGACGATTAAACTGGATTCTAGCTTTGTCACTTGTTTCTGTTTAATTTTAATTGCTTTCGACACAGTTTTTGTCTTTGCCTGATTTTTAAACCTGTTAGGTGTTTCCAGTGTTGTTTCTCGTCCTATTTGTTTTTTTTTTTCAGATTTTCTTAGACTACTGCTACTCAATTCATTTCCGAATGTCACCCTCACGAAAGTCATTTGATCAATTATTCTTAGGAGAGTCTTTCCCTTCGTTTACATTGTATGCCTGTAAAAGAGAAATGTTTAATGTCGTTTGTCAATTCCTTCGGCTTCAACACCAGCGAAAACGAGAAAGTGTGCTTCCTATCGCGCAACTTGCGTTTCTCTCATAGCTGTGCCACAAAGAAAGAAGACTCTGGTACATTAAGCATTAAGTAAACAGATGTTGCAAAGGTCATATCTAAAATACCTCGTGACTATCAGCAGAAACCTATGAATTTGACCCAACTTTTACAAAACTTATTGCTTTAAATGATCGCCTACGTTTATTTGAGGTGAGAATCAAGAAACGTACAAGTGAGTCCTTTTCTCTTTATACATGTTAAATTGGCAGGAACAGGTGCAAACCCTTTTCCAGTTTAACTAATCGTTTCGAATGGTGGCTCGTAAAAAATATCCTCGACAATCCTGACAGCCCTCTACAATACATAAAAAAAGTTACGGCCACATTGCACACGAAAGTAACTAAGCATGCATTATGTCTTAACTGGCTTTGAAGATTTTTATTTAATCGCTGTGAAAGTTAATGTTGTCTTTTGAGACTATCGTTCATTGTTTTTTAATTTGAAAACCGAAAAACTGCATGGACAAAATATAAAATAAACTTCATCTACATTTGAGATATTGGAATTCTGTCTCCAAGTATCAAGATCGAAACATAAAGACGGGTATTCTGGTATGAACTGTCGGTGGTTACTCATACTCTAATACCTTAAATGAGTCGTTATTTTTGAGTCAAGTAATAGGCCATTTTATTCGCGGTTGCTTTGAATCCCTTAGTTTCCAAATATTTAGCATAGAGTTCGAAAAATTGTAACATTAAGCAAATTATATCGTCTGTTAATAAGCGCGTCCCCTGCTATTACATAAGACGAAAATATAACAGTCTACTCACTACAGCTACCGCTAAAAAACATGCGAATACGTTTTTTGGGAAAGAGATATTGATGATTATTAAAAACTTCAAATCAGACGCCGCAATAAATATTAATGGTAATTTTTTTTAAAGTGAAATCGAATCATGCATATATATATATATATAAATTAAATGTTGTCTCCGTCGAGAAGATGATGATCTCTCGACGCAGGAGCACTAGGTGATTAGGTGGTTATGAAGATTGCGTTGCAGGAAGTTATTCCTGGTATTAATTGGAGGGTTATGATGATTACGTTGCAGGAAGTTATTCCTGGTACCACTGGCCTAGAGACTCAGCTGGTACAGTTATCATAAATAATTAACGACAATTTTCGGAGCTTAATAAGAGAGCTGTCTCTTCATTTATTGTCAAATTTAAAACTGAACTACATTCTTGATAGAACTTAAGCTACAGCCGGCATTGCCATGTCAGCGCTATGCTTGTACGAACGCTGTGTAGTTACTTAACTTATATATATGTATATATGCAGTGGCTCACACCTTATTTCGTGTAAAAAAAAGTTGATATTCAATGTTGAATAACTTTTAAACTAGAAGAAATTTTACAAAAATTTAATTTAATTTATTTGATAACTATTTTATATATAGTAGCTGAATTCCTTTTAATTTTTGCTAAATAATGCTAAAAAGTGCGGATAACTAAAAATATTTGCATCTCTGAGCTCACAGATTACTTCGTGCAAAAGTTTTGAGCATAATTTTTTCATAGAATTAGGCGTTTAAAATGGAAATTTCTTCAAATAGTTACATTGCTAAGTGAAATTTTATCATATTTAGTAATAATTGCCACTCTATGTACATAGTATATGCGACTGAATAGTTTGTTTAGTTCTATGCATACTGCGTCTGAACTTCGGATTTCGAAATAAGCCTTAGGCTCTGGGCTTCTTTCTAATCGCAGCGTAATAATGATCTATTTTGTACTGAGAACAATATTCTCAATATTCAAAGATGTTTACAATTTGAATTACTTTCGAAGCTAACGATGAAACATAAAAGGATACTTCATCATTAAATACAAATGTAAATTTAATTGCATTAACCACAACTTTTCTATAAATACATAGAATTTAAATTCACTTTGAGAAAAAACAAATAATTATTTTGTTCGTTTTTTAGTGTTTTGCACTTTATATAAATCATGAAAACGGAATTTCTTACTCCATCCTAATTTACATAAAAAAAAAATCTGTTTTGCTTTAAAACAAAACTTTTAATTATGTACTGCATTTATTTTATTTTTTATAAAAGAAATGTCCAATAGATCCAAAAATTCGTCGATTTATTAGATAGGCTCCTCATTGGTATACAGAGAATAACTGATTCTGTGTTGGTATTTATTAATTCAATCAGGGCAGAATCCAAAAAACCTTGATGCCTAACCGAATTAAAAATTACAGCATAGTTTTCAATTTGTTTTGCTAATAGGAATAATTAAATGGTCGACACACAAATAAATTACATTAATTAAACGGCTTTGACGTTTTTGTATATTAACTGTTCAAAATCAATTTTAACTCGATTGCCATGTTATGTCGACTTGTGTGAGAAACATAGAAAAACGATTATTATGAAAAACGCAGAAAAACTATCGACAAGATCAATTGCAATTATTTAAATGCAATATAATTTTTTTTATTTCTCAAAAAATATAATATTTCTTATATTTGGTTTTAGCTTTTATGAAAAAAATTTTGTTTTAATTTTTGTATTGATTGAGAACACAAAAATTTATTGGTTCAAGGCAACCATGTGTACGAACTTAGTTAATGTTAAACGTTGGAGAAGAACGGAAACATATATAGTTTTCGTGATAATGGATGCGACTGTAGTACAAACGCGGCTCAATTCAACTCTGTGAACGAATATAGTTTATGTTAAACATTACGATGCTGAGATATTTATCGCAATCGTAGCAAGCCCGCTCATTTTGCAGGCATGAAGTTTCATGTCAATTTAAAATTCATGTGGTTGCGGCTTTTTGTATTTTGTAAATGTGTGCATTTTCGACTTGTTTAATATAAGAAAGATATAGCTGCGAAATATAAAACGAGTTAACAGTCGAATATTGTAAAGTGTACGAGGATATTTGGTGTCGTTTAAAAACAGTTTTTTTATGTGTTTATTGGGCGTCTTAATGTATGTGGAAAATGGAGACACGTGCTTGGAAGAAGTTGCTGTTAAAATGGGCAAGTTTACCTAAAAAAGAAAGAAGCTGCAAATGAATTTACTATGATCATTCGAATAAAATATATTTTAAAGGTCAATAAGTGCAATTTTATAGAGTATATCTCATCTCTTGAAGAATCAGATATTGAGGCATTTTATGCCATCTATGTACAGTATGCTAAATTTGAACCGACGCCCGGGCAATATTCATCGTCCTTGGGACCATTGCAAATATTTCTTAAAGGTTTGTAGATTATATTTAAATTGGATAGCTTCATACACTCATTCGATTCAATATCAACGCAGATATCTATGCAGATTTTTCTCCAATTTTGGATTGCGAAGGTCGAGTTACAGCTTCAGATTATGTTTATGTGTACACACTGCTAATGCATTATACCTGTGTTCAGAATCCCAGCAAATATTTCCATAATATTTGCGAAAATTTACCAGAAATTGTGCAGCAATATATAGCGGCATTTTTCGAGCAGACTGTGGATGGATTACAACTGACACGCGACTGCTTGCGACAGGCCATTCTTAATATCTATAGTAACACCGATGAATACAGTTTTCTAGTTCCTGTAATTGCAAAGAACTCAACACCCGATCGTTTAAATATGCATCGCAGTGTCAGTTGTAGTTCTTCCATCACGACCACATCAGTGAGTAACGATGGTATAAATTGTTCATCGCCATCGTTAACGGACAATAACAAGAATGTGTCTATAATCGTAAGTGCGGCGGTCGAGAATACGAAGACGGTGTCGCAGCAACGAGAGCGCATTAGCGCCATAAGCGAAATTCAAATATGTGCTCCACCAACACCGAAAACGGAACTTCTTGAACTGCGCACACGGGAGCTATTAGGATTGCGTGTAAGTTTAATTGAGCAATTTATAAATTATTACTATTGTGATTTTTAATAATTAACCCACTGGTGTCAACGACCATCGTAAGGTGGTTTTATTAAAAGTACTAGTTTTTCTTTGTTATCCATTAAGTTTTGTATTATAACTTAGTGTTGGAAGGTAATATGTATAACTGTGTACGCCTGCTTAGCATCAAGAGCCTAAAGAATATAGACATGTTCGTTGCTCTGTTCATTTGTAGTTTGTATGAACGCCGAAATCTCAGAAACTTTATTAGAGCTAGAGAAACCAAACTTGTTAAATATACACGTGTATGTCATTGCCTCATTTTGCATACTTGTAAAATTGTGCAAAATTGTCCTACACATTTTAAAACAAGCCAATATTAAAAATGCTTTTGTGAGTTAATTGTACATTACGGTGCTTTAAGGCACGGTCTTTAAAGTATAACTATTTTTCAGTACTTGCTTGGGTATTGTCATTTCGATTGGTTTAAATATTTATTTTTTTAGATATTAACTATTATTTTGTTTTTTATTTGCATTTGCATTATATAGTTTCGTTTTTCAAAGTGCAAATTTATGCAAAAACTACTTTCAAAATTTTCAGCCAATTATAAACAAAGTGTTAGGAATTATTAAAATTATAATAACGATGATTATAATTCGTTTTGTTATTCTATTTGCGGTATATATTTCAACAAACGAAAACTGCGTAGAGCATAAACGAATACTGAACATAAGCCTTATATTTTGTGAGATTTTGTTGTTAAATAATACAATGCAATACAGTAATACACTTATACTATGTGGCTAGCGGGTATAGTTTGTGATTCTGTACTTGGAACATATTAAGTGTGTGAATTCCAATACCAAAATTTGGTAGCTTCTTAATAGTTTAATTTCAATATAAGCAGTGCTGTTTTTCTTTTTATTTAGATGGCTATAATCACAATTACAATATGCCATGAAGGCTAAAATTCTTAATAGTGTGGCTTCCGTTTTTTTATTTGATTTAGCATACACCAGATGTTTTAATCTTCTAATACTCTATTCTGTCCAATGGTTTTATTTTTTCGCAGGCACAATTGGAAACTGAGAGATATGAAAAAACTGTCTTAGAAGAGCAAATTTTGGAAAATGAAAGTCTAATAAATGCACTCAGTAAAGGTATATTTATTTATATTTTGTATATTTATATTAACTTATATTGTCTTTGCACTCCATTGCAGAAAATATTGTGAAAAAAAAGCAATTGTCAGTGTTGAAAGCAACCTTGGAAAACGAATGCGAGGATGAACATAACTTTGAGCCCAAAGAATTTGAAAAAGTACGTAATTTGAAGTCAATCTGCTACCTATTTAAATCAATCACATAATTACAGATGAAACGACGTTTGATAAATGAGCTAAGCAACAAAGAGGCAATGCTTTCCGAGAGAAACGAACAGTTGCAGGAGCTAAGAGCCGAACATAGTAAACTAGACGAGAAGGTAAGCAAAAAGTTATTTTTTTTAGATATTCACAAGATAAATATTTACAATATTTGGTTGTTGCTTGCATTTCAATTGATGATAATTATTATATTTTGTTTGTTATTGCAATTTATATTTTCTTTTATGTACAGTTTAAAATGTCTGAAAAACACGTTTTAGTGTGTATGGATCGAATAAACGAACTTGAACAACGATTAAATAACTTGATGGAATTATTAAGTGAAAAGTGCAAGGAAATTGAATATCTCAAGCAAGACAAAGTGGAGTTGCAGCAATGTTTGCAAGAGGTCCGCAGTGAGCTTCAAAATGGGCGTGAAGTGCTAAATGCTTCGTCTGATTTATTAAATACTTCACTATTGCAAAGCAGCATGAATACTACTCCCGAAAATTTAGCTACCTCTGTTATCGACAAACAATTACGGGAAAAGGAGATGGAAAACGATCAGCTGCGTTCGGCGCTTGAATTTAACTCACAACAAAAGGAGAATATTGAAAAGCAACTTCAGCAGTTACTATTCAAATTTCAATTAGCCAACCCAGAGAATTCCAGCTCACAATTGAAAATGTTGCAAATAATTGGGCAAGGTATGGAACAATTGACTGTTAGCAAAGGCGTTGAACAACAACGCGTCAATGAATTGCAAACTCTATATGAAACAATGCTACAGAAAAATATCAAAAACAATAATTATATACAAAATTTAAAAGACGATTTGGAAAAATTCAAATGTGAATTAGCAGCGTGTCAATGCAATTTAAAGATTAGCACAGAGAAAGTGGGAAAAATGGAAATTAAATTCCAGGGGCGCCTCAATAACGAATTAAAACACTCCAGTAATCAAATTGCTTTATTTGAACATGATCTAGATATTCAAAGTCAAAAACATAGTCTGGAACAAAATCTACTTGTTGTGAAAGCCAGCAAATTGCAAGTGGAAGAGGAACTACAATGGAAAACGACTGGCATTCAAAATCACTTAATACCGCTACAACAACAACAAGAACTGGACGAGTTAAGAAACAATTGTGAAAAGTTTGAGCTGATCCGCGAACAGGAAATTGAGGTAAAACATGAGGGTGGAACACTAACTGCGACAACAAATAAGTGTTTGAACGAAAAAATATTGCTACAATATCAACTTGACTTCGCCAGACAGCAACTTTATGTCCAAAAATTTGTACAAAGTCAAGTGGGAAATGAACGTAATGATGCCAAGGTTAATATACATGTAAATAATATAAAAATGACTGAGGATGTCCAAAAACAAGAGCACGAACTTAGGGAGAAATGCGACGACTATGAGCAACAATTGAAGAAATCGGAAAATATGATCACTAACTTACATCAACAATTGAAAGAAGGACTGAAAAAGATAGAGCAGCGTGATGAACAAATATTACTTGATCTAAAATTACTTGATAGTGAACGAAATAAATGTCAGTATTTGGAAAATCAAGTAAAACAATTGGAAGAAAAGTATTTAGCCGGTGAAAAAGAAATCAAAGATACACTTACTAAAAAAAAGGATGAATTGGGGAAGATTAAGACTCAATTAGATCTGACCACAAAACGTTTGGAAAAAATGGCTGTAAAGTTGGGCGAACAGCAAGCCACCTTATCCAAAAAACAACGGGAAATTAATCAAGCTAAGCTCGGCCAAGACGAACAAGGTGAGCTACTTAGAACATTGCAACATGAGAAAGAGAAACTACAGATAGAGTTACGGCAGTATAAGGAGCGGGTAAATCGTGCTGAAGATAAATTGATTTATTTGGAACATCAACGTTCTTTGGAGGAGGCAGAGGGGATTGCCAATCGTGATCGAATAATTGACCTTGAGAAAACTTGTGAAAGTTTAGAAAGTAACCGAGTTGAACTAGAACAACAATTGCAAATTGTTGAGCAGGAAAAGATTCGACTTAGTATTGAGATTGAGCGTCGAGTCAATGGTGTTGAGAAATTGATAATTTCGGAGATGGACAATAAGGATTGTGTATTAAAACATAGCCAGATAAATGAAAAACACGAAGTTCAACGTTGTGTTAAGAAAGCTGACACCACAGAAAAAAAGGATTTCAACATTCAACCTTTAGAGAACGGTAACAATAAATTCTCACGAAATGTCGATTCAGATATACAAGAAAAGTTGCGTGTCATTGAGAAACAATTTATGGAAGCGTTGCAGGAACTGGATCGTACTAGGCATACACACACTTTAGTTCAGAATGAATTGGATGAAAAAAATAAGCAATTACAATTACAATGGGAGAAAAACGTAGAACTTGATATTCAATATCAACGAATGCTTGGTTCGCTAAAAGATGAGCTTTGCGAACTTAATACCGAACTAGCTGAAATGCGTAGCAGTCGCAATCAATTGTGTGATACATTACAAAAATCAAAGGAGCAAATAACGCTACACCACACTAGAGAGCAGCAGCTGGAGCTTGACTGTCAGATACTGCAGGCAAAGTATCATGATGCCAAAGAAGAGATTGGACACTTTGAGCAAAAATTAAAAGACCAGCGTTTTGAAATGGAAGGAAAATTGGAAAAGATGAAAACAAAAATGGTAAGTACAGTTTTATTTAGCAGTTTTTAGGTGTTCCTACATTCCATTATGGTAGAAGTCAGTGTTATTAAGAACTAAACACTAAATTTAGATGACATACAATATACAAACTACCCGTTTCCTCTAAAGTAATAGTATACTACTACAATTTAACAAATATAATAATATGTGTGTGAACATACATTTACGTATGAACACAACAAATTGACGTGCCATTAATATTATGTGGGTTAAAAATAATCCATTAGCTCCATTCTGCGTTATGACAAATACTTATTTTATACATAAGACATATTGCACACCTACATGGCATACATTTTTGACAGTATTATAATATAAATTTGATAATCCAATTATTAAAGTAATTCATTGGAATAATATAATAAAAAAAATATAAATTAAAGATTTTCTCATAAATCGCAAAACTGAACTTTCCGACAAATAACTTGTTTACTTTTTCTTAAAAAAGAAAGAAGATGCAAAAGTTTTTTTTCGGATGTTACAATTTGTACGCAACAATAAAACCATCAAAAATTATCTAATTGATTGTATTCAACGGGTTGCTCATATATATTTTTAACCGTAATATATATCTTGGCCGCTTGTGAATATGTATATTTAACCATACAAAAGATGTAGGAAATTAAAAGAAATATGAAAGTTATATAAGTACAGGTGTGGTCTACTGTGAGATATCCACCATCCCTGGAGTGTTTTTGCCTTAAGTCTTATTTGATCGTAACCGAATTATTGTGAATTGTTTCGATTATATTATTTTTAATATTGTTTTAATATATTCGGATTAACTTAAAAATTATATGACGTTTGTTAATCTTCATTTCAATTTGAGCGGCATCAATTTTAAAACAATCTCGGCTATTAAAGCTGGTAATAGATGCTTTTTATAGTTCCTGTTAGGCACATCTCTTTTCCATGGGTAGACATTGTTATCTTTTTATCCCACTAACATGAACTATATCGGAGGGAATTGTCTATTAAATCACTCTTAGAATATTTGTGTGCCTTATTTTAATGTCGCTATTATAAGTCGCAGTTGTATTTAGTATTTATTGAAACAGGGTTCGGATATCTCACAGTCGAGCTCACATGACTTTTGAGCTATCACTTTTTTCTTTTAAATCTGTAAATTCTCTAATTTTTTTTAAATAATTTTATCGCATGTAAACGAAACGGTATCTAACCTATCGGGATGGTATTAACCCTACATTCCTAAGTGGAATTGAATCTACTTTTAGTGAGTAGCTGTAGCGTCTAAAGCAAATAAATAAATAGGTAGTTGTGGTTTTGTAGTTGGTTTTTTTTTTATTTATAATTTTAAATTACTGTATTATTACGCTGCACCAACTCTTCTTTGTTGAAGATCACCTTATGCGATGCTTAATGTAATCTTCTATGCAATCCGATTAAATTCAATACGTACAAAACACTATAAGATTACGTTTAAATTTACCTTAACGTATTTAAAACAATTTCCTTTCCTTTTCCCCCTCTTTTCTTTCTTTATTATATCCGTCATTATCAACTCACTCAACTTGCATACATAATACATGTACTTTTCAATATGACAAGTCTCAATGTCTTGAATCAACAAATTGTTGGCACGATGCCGTCAAGTCAGAAAAATACACACAAATGTCCCAGGTTCTGCAATTCGCAAAAGAACAAATCGGTGGTGTGTGCCGCAATTTTTGCTTCAGTTCTATGATCATTCTGGTGGTTTTTATGGTCGGAGTTTACATAATACTATTGAGCAACAATATCGACATAAAATTAAGTAGTCAAAACCCAATAGAGTTTTAGGAACAAGTGAAAGCGCAAGGAATCGTATATATATATTAGTATTTCATTCGTTTTTAATTTATTTTTGCTTGGTTCATGTTTATCACTTTACAATAATACAATACAATATTGTCATTTAAATAAACAATCCAATGTGAAAAATAATTTCTAATTTTATTCTTCGAAGAGACGAACAAAGCATTATTATAAAACATATAGTTAATGTTAATTTCAGTTTAGTGTCAGTCTCATGTTTGTTATTGTCTTCAATGTTAACTTTCTTGCTCGCATCTATTTCACTTACATTTTACTTCACCACCCATTGCTCTTAACTAACGCGCTACGCTTACACCCAACCGGTGCTTCTCTGTCGTGTTTAAAACCACACATTCATGAAAATTATAGCGAACTCTCTACATGGCGGAAATGACACGAATGAAGGACAAGCAGGAGAGCGATGCAGCCAATGTGAAGGCCGAATTAGAAAAACTAAGGACCCAGGTCAGTAATAATTAAAACATCTTGATTTCCTTGTATAAACCAAGTAGCAATTCGGTTCTGAGCCGAATAATTTGATTGTCAATTTAATCGAATTAAATATATGATAAATTATCAAACCACTATTTTCGTTTTCAATTAGTCATTTAAAGTGCCATTATAATTTTCAAAGAACGTCAGCTTAAGAATTCTTCTAAATTAATAATTATGTATGTATTTTCTTTAGAATGTTAAATATGAGGAACACACACGAAAGCTGTCAAATCAGATTGTGCGTCTCAATGAAAAGATTTTGGATCAGAAAAAGCAACATACTATGCTTAGTTCAAAGTTACGTCACTTGCAAGATGCCGATCAATTAACAAATGAGGATTGGCAACCATTTAAACGCCCAAGTGCACCTTCTACTAATTTGGGTAGTAATCTGACCATGGAGGATGAGGAAGGCGAGGTGTTCAATAATACATATTTGAAAGATCTGAAGTTGGGTCATGTGATTAATATAACGTAAGCATCTATCATCTATCGTGTAATGTTTGCATTTCATTGTCTCTCCCGCATAGTACTGAGCAACTGCAATATCGGAATTCCTTGCAGCCGCCGCATTTAAAGAGCGCATATGCTGCACAGTATGATGTAGGCGCCAAGGAAGATGATCTCAAAGTAAGTTTTAATAATATTGTCCGTTATAGAAAGAGCCGTTAAAGAAAGTTGTCAAAAGTAATATCAACAATTGATAGTGCGGACAGATTGGATGTAATTGAATCCCTATCAATTGTTGTCAAATATAGACATGTTGTATGTGAGAACGCCTGCTATTATTTGGTTGCTCAATTCCAAATATAGTACTTGAATTAAATGTCCTAAATTGGGATTATTTTACAAAATATGTTAAATCAAAACATCACTATTAATCGTGTATGTGTACCTCGTTCAGCGGATGGATGCTTTGATAATCGATATCGTTCGCACTCTTGTTGCATGTCCTGTCTCATAAAATATTGGCATTCATTCATTCTAAATTTATGCAATGTACTCGCTTGCTGCATATCCTGTCTGATAAAATATTGTATTTATTCATTCTAAATTTAATTTATGATAGGAATGTCAACACAGCTTGGATGACAGCATGAGCGCACTGCTCAGTATAACAGGTAATGGTACCGGCGCCAATGCTCGAAAAAAGTCCATCGGCACACTTTACAAACGACCAGGTCCTCCAACTCCCAGTAAAAATGGTGGTCGTATGTCATTTGGCAGCTCAGAGCCTCCTCGAGAAGTACTGCGCGAAACATATGAGAATAGTACGGCCAAAACGCCTGCGCGATTTAAAATGTTTGCCTCACGTTTCAGCATGGGCAGTAGTAGTAGCACAAGCGGTGCTGGCAGTGGCAATTTCTTGCCTCGCGATGAGGTAAGTTCGCAATGACATCTAAGTTTAGGTTAAATTTGTTTTCTGTGTATAAAATCTAAATATTGAAATTAGCACATTGTCACCTGCCTGTCGTCAGTCTTTGTCCTCGTTCTCGTGATTGTTATTGCATGTGGCTAGACCACAATCTTCGATTTAAAACAAAACCTATATACTTTACAGCAGCATTTTCAACATCATCCGTTATTAACACTGCAAAGTTGCAATGGTGAACATGCCATTTTTTGTACATCAACGCCCAGAGCCATTAAGCGACAATTAAACTTCGACCGTCAGCGTTCAATCGTACAAGATAATAGCCCAACAGATATCTATCAATCAGAAGATAATCAGAACTACACACTACATTTGTTAAATACCGATCTAGTGTCCACAGCAAACGGTCGACGCCGCCGCTTAGTGTCCACAAGCAGTGTGGACAGCAGCAGTACTACATCTATTGAGAATAATGATGTGTCAAGTAAACACAGCTGTATTGGGACTCCGCGGGTTGCGTTTTGGTTGCATGGTAACATCTTTGCCAAAGGCAGATCACGCATCAAAACCATTCATAAAGAAAAGGTGGGATATCGCCGTTTACAGCAGCAAAGGAAAATACGTCAAAAACGTTATGGATGTTTTGATCAAGCTCGCCAATTAGATGTTAGTGAATCGACAGAAGATAACAACATTAACAGCACTACAGATCACGATCGTAAACATTCGTTTTCGGATATGGACGTGACGCTTCTGTTTGAGAATCTTTCACTTAATGACGTGGATAAAACTGATGTGGAATCTGTGTTGTTCAAGCAAAATTTGGATGTTGACGCTGCCACTTTTAATGTAGAGACGTTGACCACGAATTACTCAGACTCAAACTGGACAGAAGACCAGCATCCATCGCTGTTAGAAGCGCTGGTCGCCACATATGTTAACTGCGATAATAATAATATTAGTTTGATGACACAACACCATTTGGAAGGGACTCAATCTAGCAATTGTCATATTGATAGTAATAAAACTGAACTTACTCGTCAATTGAAACTTAACTCACATGCTTTGTCTTCAACAAAATCATTCAACATGGACAATAATAATGATTCCATCTTTAATGAGACTAGTGGCACAACCAATGGTCTTCATCCTCGTCAATCATTGGTCACTTACTCCATGGGACACATTAAGACGCGTCGTTTACCACAAGTTACTGCAACCACTATGCAATGCGTCAATGATGTTCGTGATCTTGAAACAAACAATTATTTGGATCTCATATGCCGTCAAGGATATTATATAAGTTACCATCAATTTTTCCTGCCAATAGTTATTATGTTGCTATTAGTTTTGATGCCATTTGAAAGTCAATTCTATTACACAACGGTCGTTGACTTTATACTACAGTTGTTAATTATATTTTTCACGTACTATATCGCCTATAATTAAGTATTGTTTAATAAAGCACATCAGGATCATTGAATGACTACAGGCAGTGTTCTTTCAAAAATTCACATTTTTTTCTTAATATTTGCAAATCTTTTTATTCATTTGCAGAATTCTCCTCCAAAGCGGCGCCTTAGTAACATATTCAAGCGCAAGTAGTCAATATTCAACAAACATTCTATTAGATTAGTCATTACCATTATTAATTCAGTTTCAGTTTAATAAGCACACACAAATAATTATATTTAAATTGAAACCTTTGTATAAAATATTGTGAATGTAACCACATATTTTCTATGATTCGAGAATTAATCAATAGAGCACTCACATTTTTGCACCATATTTGATCATAATGAATGTAAAGACAATTTATAATTAAACTGTATTCGTTACCTTAAGAGCACCATAACATATATGTTTCTTGTACTATATGGCATAGTTTTGTAGAAATAAATGATGAATATTGAATTAATTTGTATTTGGCATGGTTTGTTTATTATAGTGCTCAAAGGCTAAAACAAAACCTTCGGATGAAGGGCTTTTATAACCTTGCGGTCTATAGCTGCTTATGCTCCTGGATCAATAAATGTGGTGACAGATAACGATCGTGGAAACCTTTTGCGATTGAGACACTCGTCGGGTTCATCGGTGCAGTTGGTAAGACAACGCTCCCAAATCCTAGAAATTATAAAGGATTACAGACCACCATTAACATGAATCTTATAAGGATCGTCTCTATGGTATATCCACAATTCGATCTTATATCCACAAATCTAGCAATCAAGTCTTAATAGACAGTGCCTTAACCAGCAAAACACAAAACTCATAGAGTGGTCTCCTTTATGTTTTATGCACTAGCGAATAGCGTTACCTTATGCATTTTGGATATTAACTGATAGTCGATGATTTAGTCAATCAAAATGAGGCTAACTAGAAGTCTGTAGAGCTTATGACGATCAGAATGGAGCCGAAATCCCGAATAGATCTTCCCGTCATGTCTTTCATCCCGCGTAGTGGAACTCCGAAGGCCAATCACGCGGAAGTCCCTTCCTCTATTCTTCTCGGTTTTCCTTATTTAATATATGTGGCATTCTTTCTGTATTCTTAAAAAAAAAAATGTACATCACAACAGGCTGGACAATCTTTGTGTAACGCTGCAGCTTGTCCATTATGATTTCGCTCAAATATGTATGCACAAATGAATTATCAAATAAGACATAAGTAACAATAAGATGTTATGTACCAAACAAGTTTATGTAGACCTAAATTCGAATGAAATCAATTTTTTGGGAACTTAGGAATTATTTTTAATTTTTGTTAAAAACTTAAAACTACTAATTACAAATATTTGCATATTTAAGAGCTTATTTGGTGCAAAATTGTTGAGTGGAACTATTTTATAGAATTATGGTATTGAGAATTATAGAATTTAATGGTAAAGTAGATTGGAAAACACCAAAATAAACACCGAACATCAACGGTATAAAGCACGACGGGAGTGTAATGGTTTCGGAAATCTAGTTTTTGTTGCTGAGAAAATGGGCTTAATATGGCGGCTTAGTTATAATTTGGCTATTGAATCACAAATCGGCTTAGTGCATTCCCGGTTGATCTGGAATTGCGCCCATGTCATTATTCGTAAGGTCCTGCAAAAATCAATCAACTACACAAAACTTAATTTCATTAATAAAAACTTCCAAAAGACGAGATAAAACAAGGGATGTTACATGAGAAGTTTTTATTTTGAATATTAATTTTTAATATAACGCTCTAAATAATGTGTGAACTTCATTATGGAAATACTTTCAGTTATACTTAGTAGTGATATTTTGCAAAAATGGAAAACAAGGCAGTTTTTAAATATATGATAAATATCTAATAAAAAAATTGCATATGAACTCAAATTATTGAGATGATAATATTACTAAATATCACTTCCAAGTTATTTCAGCTTTCAATTAAAACTAGAAGTTGTCTTCAAATTTTATGCTTGGGAAATACCTCTGTTCTTAAGAATTGTCGTCCGAATCAGATAATTCTAAGAATATACATATTTAAAAAATATCACAATATATTTAGCTGTTCTTAAGCCAAAAATAAATTCAATGGTGCCGATTTTTGGTTTGTGAGATCTTTACGAGAAAGTTGATTTTCATGCCCAATACCCATAGGGTAGAAGGATATTATAACTATGTGCCACCAGGAAATGTATGTAAGAGCCAGAAGGAAGCATCGTCAAATTCTTACTCAGGTCTTAATAAGGCCTTTATATCAGATCTCTATAAGACCTTAATATACGAAACTTGGTGTTAGTACTAGCGTACGTCTAACGCAGATCATGTTTGTTTTAGATTTTGGTTACGTCCGCAAATTGAAAATAAGTTAGAAAGCTGCAGTCGGTTGCGTTCGACTGTGACTGTGTTCGACAATCACATGTGATTGTATATTCATTGCTGCTACCTAGTTGGAATATAGTAAGATGGACCCCAAAGTATTTTTGGCATATTTGGTATTTTTGTTTTATGTAATGATAAGCCGTTACGTTTAAAATATAACAAAGTATAAAATACACCACACTCGGTTACATTGTTCACAAAGGCAACTGACCTCGTCCAGCCCCATATATGTGGCTTTTTCCATACAAAATTTTTTCTTGAGTAACTTCCATTCGTTCGCAATCTTAGAATGACAGTCAAGGAATCTTTCGGTGACTTCGTCACGGAACTTGGAACAATTATTTTCTTCAATTTTGACATTTAAAAATCAGATTTAACGCAAACAATGTATTGCAAACTCTAAGCTCGTTTTTATTGTTATATATTTACTTTTGTAGGTTTGTGGTGAGTATATCTGACATCATTGAGATTATGTGGAAATTTACTATAATACCATTTCTTCATTCTCAATTACGTTATTCTCACAATATTATGTATATAAAGGTTTAACTCATGAATTATGAACTGCAAGCTTTGCCCTCAAATAGTGAAACAGACAATAATAACAAAAGTCATGGTGGTGACATTAGTCTGAAAAACGATGCTTACAATCAGGCGAAATAGAATTTTCAAGAAGCACAAGTTAAATTTATTAGGAGGTAATAGTATGTTAATAAAATCAAACCAATTGAACTGATGGAGGGATCCAACCAGCAATCTATTAAATATCATGCTATGATAATGCTCTACAAATAGAGTCCAGTTGTCAACAAGTGTGTCCGAAGCAATAGGAGTTGTTTTCAATTAGTAGACTTTCATCATGGAAAACGAAAACGACTTTCACTACCGTGCTGTAAACCAGCAGAGTATATCGACAAATTTTCATATTTAGGTTGAAATTAGTTGAGATTCAATTAGTTTTCAATTACGACTCACCTTGTATAAGTCGGTGCATTGTGGGTGTACTCAACTGTAAAATATCCGGCCTGTGTCCATATCGATATATGTATGTATGTCAATCAAACTTGATGTAAAAATTATCAAAAACGAGTCAGAAAGCCACAGTCGAGTAAGTGTGCTTGATTGTGAGATACCAGCTGCCAAGTGGGAATAAACTTAAATATACCAAAAGTATTTTAGTTTCTGGAATATTAAATTAATATTAATATTATTAATATTCTATTACGTTCAAAATATCTCATAGAGTAGGTCATACTGTTCACTAAGCAACAGCACATGGCGTTGCATACGGATTTATGTACAAAATTGTTTCTTGATGAACTTCCACGTTTTTCATAAGATTGCATTGAACATTTTTTAGAGATTATGCTGACGATACATATTATCATATGTTTGTACCCTTGAATGTAGTTTTTCTCGATTTTAGGTGGTGAAGGAGGCATGGCATCGATTTGAAAGAACTTAGTCTGCAAAACGGGTATTGTCGCCATGTTTGGTTTCTCCATCTCTTTGTTCATACGGCCGAACATGCGGACATACATATGTATGTATGTACACATTTATGTATGTACATATGTATGTACAGTGGCTCACACCTTATTTCGTGCAGACCAAAAGTTGACTTTCAATGTTAAATATCTAGAAGGAATTTCACAAAAAAGTTAACGCAGTTTTGTTCAATAGATAATTTATTTTATTTTATATATAATTGCAGAAATGCTTTTCATTTTAGCTAAATAACACTAAGGTGCGAATAACTAAAAATTTGTGCATGTATGATCTCACAGCTTATTTCGTGCAAGCAATTGGTATTAAAATTTAATACTAAAACTGAAAACTTAAAATCTGGTGCAGCCTTTCTGTCTTTAATTGTGTATTTTAAAGCTATTTCAATTGACAAAATTAAGTTTTATATAGTTTCTTTGGGGGTTTTGTATTATTCTTCTATAAGAGCTTGTTTCAACTAATTTTTGCTGGATATAGGCCAATAGTTATCTAATGAGCAAAACTGCGATTAAATTTTTGTGAATTTCCTTCTAGTTAAAAAGTTATTCAACGTTGAAAATTAACTTTTGCTCTGCACGAAATACGGTGTTAGCCACTGTGCACATATTGTCTCGGCTGTTGACATTTTGTGAGAAAATATTTTATTGGGTCGATTATGCTTCGTTCCGCCTGTAACAAACTTATAACATCCTTCTATTCTAAGGGTAACAGTTTAATAAAGGGTATATATTTAAAATAATAAAACTGATGGAATTGCATTTATACTTTTCATGATTTGAAATTAATCAATTCCAAAATTATACTTTGATTAAGGTTTTAGAAAATTTTCACAACATGAATGGTTTTTGGTGATTGGTATTTGTAACAGAATCGCAACAATTGACAATATTTATTTAAACCGATAGTTTGTTAGCGAACGCAGTAAGTTCTGGGTCAGATGAGAACAATTAGTGTTGTAATGTACAACTTAACACAGCTAAAAATTACAACAGATTTATATTCTACTAATCAACTTGATATAAGCAGTTTTATTTTGTTGACGTTTTACATAGATCCTACAAATTAAATCACAACAATAACCAAAGTAGCTAGTGTTATAATTTTTAATATATAAATTGTAAATTACCTGGCTTGGATGTCAATCTAAAACTTATTCCGACAATGAACATGATTGTTTGTTTACGATGTTATCGGGTGTTTAGTGCTGCCAACTTTTGACCAGCAAAAAAAGCTGTTTTTGTCGGGAAGAATGGAGAAAAAATCTAAAAAAGTTACTAAGAAAATCTAATAAAAAGCTAAAAACAAATGTATCAAAGAATCAAAAAAATGTAAAAAAAATAACAATTTATTAAGATTTAAAGATTTCCCCAATTTTATCAACATCTTCTTAGTCTTCCTCATTTCGCAATCCGTATCTGTATATTAAAATAAAAATGAATACAGAACATATTTTTCTAGAAATTAACACTTTACCTTATGCTTAGAATGCTGTTAATCGTGAATTGAATTCCTAAATTGAAATTTTATTATGTTAATCTGGCTAAAGACCTTTTAAATTTCTGCGTTTGACCATGGCAAACACAAAATTAGGATAGCCACCCTTGCCAACTCAAAAAATTTTTGGTTTTCACCAGCATCTTTAAACTGTAGCACCTCAAACCAAAATTTGTTTGCGTCGCTGATGTTGCCCCACTTTATCAAATTGTTGTATTGGCGTTCAATTTCAGTAATATACTTGCATTGGAGGAACTCTAAAATTTCTGTGAGCGAGTGATGACATTAGCGTATATCAAGAAAAACAGTGGAAACGCCACCACATTTTTTGGTTTTTACTATAGTAAAACTGGCACTTTTTCATATTTGGTACTTAAGTGTTAACAACACCAAAAAAAGCCGGAAAAAGCCAACTGAATTTCTAAAAAAGCCAGAATTCCCGCTTTTTACAATTCCCGCAATTCACAAATTTTTCCCGCAGTTAGCCTTAAAAAAAAGCCAGTTTTGACGGGAAAAAATCCAAGTTGGCAGCACTGCGGGTGTTATCATTATTCCCCAAACAATAATTATCAGATGTTGTTAATAGCTTTTTCGGCACAGGTCAAACGATTGGGGCTTGACTTTAAAATTATATTATCTGGAAGACGAATCCTTAAAATTCCTTCTAAGTACTTTGAGTATCCACTTTTTATACTAAAACGTAAATTTAATATTTCAAAATTGCTAATATACTACAAACAAGCCAAATAGCTACAGATGCCTGCTTCCCAGTTGGAATATACTAAAATACACCGAATATTTTTTGTATACATTTATATTTCATTATACCACACGAGGTCATGTTTTTCGATATATACCAGAGCTTGCAAATAACTGTCGACCGTTTCTCGTTGTCTGCAAATAAGTGTCTATTCCTGACTCTTTACGAAAAGTCTCAGTGAGCAACCGATTTATGGGTTCGCGAACGAAATCGCTCGCGCTCAGAGCGAAAGCGATTTTTTCTATTCGGTTTTGTTCTGGTTGTTCCAAGACCGTTTTGTCGAGTTCTGTGAAAAAAAAGGTCTTTTGCGTATGTATTGGTATACATTCACACGCAAGCAAATCGTTGAGGGATGTTTTGCAGACGAAATGTATTAATCGCGATCGTGAACGAAGACCGTTTGCGTTGAGTTTTTCGGTCAATCGGTCTTTTCCTGACTCTCTTTGTGCGAGCGTTTCTCGTTCCGCTCTTTATGCACTGCTCATTGAAAGACCGAAATACAAACAGCTCAACGAAAAGTGCTCAACAGAAAACATTAATAAAGATGGCAAAAGTCTCTTTCTCAGAGCGAGAGCGAGAGAGTATGAACTTTTTCGGTTGTGCTCGCAACGAGAGCGCAAGAAAAAAAACGGTCGACAGTTATTTGCGAGCTCTGATATATACGTATATACATACACATGTAGGTGTTGATACAGACTAATTGGTCTGTGTTATGTTTCAACTTAATACTTTACGCTTCACTTACGTTTTTGAATTGTTGACATCAATGATTTGTATGAATTTATGGGTTTTCTTGGATCGAGTTCCATCCCTAGACAAACATTTTTGTATATTATTGTTATTAATTTATTTTGTTAAATAATACATATGAATACTTCAGATTATTCTACCTACATACATGCATATCTACATCTTAACAATCTGTGCAATCTTTGTGAAGCTTCCCCGCCTGACCAAGACCGTTTAGCACATACATATTTGAAAACAATAACAAAACCTTGATTTTTCAAAGGTCCGACTATGGAATGAAATACGAAGATTTGTATAAATTATACAGCCGCACCATTTTATTATTTATTATTTAAAATACGGCGAAGATGAGTGCAAAACTTGGTGTTCGTATAGATTACTCCAAGGAAATTTGTGCATTTTCACCAAAATGTTCTGGACAACTTGTGTTTATGAAACATTGTTGATTTCATATTTCACTTGATGAGAATGAAAAATAGATTACTCAATCGCAATTTTTGCATTTCCATCAAAATGTTCTGGACAACTTGTGTTAATGAAACTTTGTTGATTGCTTATCAAACTTCAAATCTGGTTCCTAGTCTAACCAGATTTTGTAAATCTACATATTGCTTATATGCATAAGAATTTTTTTTTTCTCCAGTGCCAGTATTTAAATCAGAGAGAAGCCCAAGCTCGAGCCAAAGTTGTTAGTTATTGTTCTTTGGATAGGCCCTCCCGTAAACCGTGTTGCGCTGTAAGATTATGTTCGATATGCATATGCAAAGCTTGGCTATTAATATCGTACATATATACAGTCTATATCGGTTATACCAACTGTAATATTTGCAATAAGTTATTGATATATTTCAGTTTAAAAAATTTTAATGCTTTCAGTCGAATCGAAAATATTTTTTATTTAAAGTGCAATGGGATTTCACATGAAATCGTATATTCTTGCGGACACAGCTAAAAACTTTAAAAATTTCTTAAAGCCCTCTAAATTACTATGAAATAATTCTAATTATGAATAGATACATGCTATTTGCATAAATGTATTTTTAGTCGAATATATATTTCATTCTATGTCCATTAAAAATGTGACTTAAATGTTTATATTTGCAAATAAGCTATGCGTCATATAATCGATATCTACTTTATATCGCTTACGAGCAAAATTATACATATATAGTTAAACGGTTCAGTCAGCCAAGACCAGTCCAGGCCAATAAAAGCACTATGAGATCAGCCAAGTAAATCAGTGTTGATTTAACCAAGAGTTCGCCGTGACTTTATTCGCCGCGATCACTTCGCCAACGTTCGTTTAAATAGCACACTAGCTAACCGATTAAATTTCTAATGCTTGTCTGGAATGATAAACAGGATACAAATTTTACTTTCATTTGAGTTGAGCTTTGATTTTCGATATACAAATTGTGTTTTCTTCAGTTTTTTTTTTTTTTTTTTGATTCGTGACTTAAAAACCTACGCTTGTGTGGTGATAATGCCCAGTAGTGTTGATAACGAAGACTATAAGTTTCAGAACAGAATTGGCAGTCGCAATACTCCAAGTGGATCTCCTTCGGTGGTAGTTCCTAATAATATCGATGTTGCTCAACTTGAATTGGAAACTCACCAAGCACAAAACTTTAATGATGCTGCCACTATGAAATGTCGAGGTGCCTGGATGGTGAAAGGCTCGGCACTTTCTCTTAATACGCATAATCGCATTCGAAATATTGTCGAGGCCCTGAAAATTAATCCGAATCCACAAAAGTCCATGATTCCCCTATCCATAGGTAGGTATATAGTCAAAAAATGTAATAATTAATTGCTAACGTGTTATGGTTTAATGCCCGTCGGAAGTTTGCCAATAAAAATAGTGAAATCGAGAATCATGCAAATGATTCTGTTATATGACTATGGATATATTATATTTGAGTCATTTACATAGAATAAATAATTTGTTGTGCAATATACAAATTATGAATACACCATAAATACATATATACAAATACTCAAAAAAAAAACCAATACACTTAATAATTAACTTTTTCAGTAACTTAGTTGATAACGAGATGGTGCAACTATTAACTGTTTGTACTTATTAATTTTCTAATGGATAAATATTAAATATACATTAATAATATATTTCTTCGAAAATATTTGTCAAATTTGTATAAACATCATACAATTGTAATGCATGCTGGGAAACCCCTCTTTGCAACATACATAGTTTTGTTGAGTTTTGCATACACTCTTTTTTTGTCGATTTTTATATTTACTGTCTAAATATCCAACAGTGTGGTGTACATCAAAAGTAAGCTACCAACATTTAATAGAGTATTCATTTATTTTTATAAATATTTATATAGTTTCACGATGTCTGCTAATTACGATCTTCTATTAATTTTTTGCGAGATCTGGTCAGTTATTATTACATATTAATAATATTATTATTGTTATTCCAATGTACGCGCCTGTTTTTGATGCATTTGCATAAAATGTAGTCGTACCTGTTTCGAGACAAACAATAAACAAGATCACGAACCGAAGCGCTTCGAATTAATTTCGTATAATAGTCACTCGGTTACCATTGCCCCAACATTAGACTAGAATTTTAACGAATAGGTTAAACGAGTTTAGACATACTGTATTATATCAGATCATATGGAATATCTGATGATAATTTTCAGTAACTGTGGCATTGAAAACAGCTTTAATATATTGATAACAGGTGGTTCCCAGTGGCAGAGTTACCAAGTTAGCTTTGACTTGCTATACCCGCCACCTATGGAGTAGAAGAGTTGGTACAAATACCAACAGGGAATGTAACAGGTGGCAGAAACTATTTCCGACACAAAAAAGTATATATATATTATTAATCAGCATCGACAGGTAAGATCTGACTTTATCTTCGCTCGAGAACCAAGCGTGGAGACAGTAGTAGTGTATGTCATACGTAGATAAAATGCATTAAATTTGTATGATTTATTAAGATTTAACGTTAGAGTTTCGTATTTTGATATTTCAAATAACAACTATAGTCTTAATGATTGAATGCAATCGGATAAAAACTTAAAGCTATTCAAGAAATAATTGCTTATCGCAAACTGTATATGAAGCTTGCTTGTAAATTGTATAATACTGTGTCAAAATTTTGAAAATAATAGAATATAATACACCTTATATACATTTTATTTCAAGTTTTCAGGTTGCTTATATCATAACTGCTTGGTTTTTCTTCAAATTGTCGAAAATCTAACACTTGAACAACTATAGCTTTCTGGCATGTTTTATTCTCAGTCAGTTAAATCAGTCAAATCTGGAAAGACCCCTACTTATACCCGCAACTCATAAAATTAAATAAAATGTGTGTTAGCGGAAGAACGAGGTATCAACGACCTCTTAATATATATGTAATGTTTATCATAAGCTGCAACGTATAGTAATCCCTCTGTCCCTCTTTATGAGAACATATTGCTCAGACTTTAAAGATTCGATTTATACATTTTTTATAGGTAACAATTGTTGTAAGATTTTGGGCACGACCGCGATAGCCTTAATGTTTGCTTTATAACTGTATTTAAAAATAGGGAACTGAAAATGTTATGTCGGGAACCATTTTAATTTTTTTTTTTACTAAGGTCTTAAACGAATTCTCTAATGATTATGTATGTTATTCTAATGTAATGAAAGATTTTTACTATGTATACTATCTAATTTTTATATACTTAATATATGTCTCTAAAATGGCGTTGCACTTATTACAGGAGATCCCACGATTTTTGGCAACCTGAAAGCGGCCGATGAAACCATGAAGGCGGTGTTACGATCTGTGGAGAGCTGCAAATTTAATGGCTACGCTCATACGCAGGGTCATGAGGCTTCTCGCGTAGCGGTGGCCAAATATAGTGCTCATCAACGGATCGGTGGAGAGATAGATCCAAATGATATTGTACTCTGCAGCGGCTGTTCTTCGGCATTGGAGTATTGCATATTATCTCTTGCAGATCGCGGTCAAAATGTTCTGGTACCGCGACCGGGATTCTGTTTGTATCATACTCTCACCGAAGGATTAGGTATTGAAGTTCGCTATTATGATCTTTTGCCTGAACTGAACTGGCGCGCTGATCTTAAACAGCTGGAAAGCTTGATCGATGAAAACACAGCAGCACTGTTGATTAACAATCCGAGTAATCCCTGTGGTAGTGTTTTTGATAAAGAACATTTGCTCCAACTCGTTGATATTTGTGAACGTCATTATCTACCAATTATTGCTGATGAGGTGAGTAAATGTTTTAAAGCTACCAGCTACACATAAAATAGAAGGGTATAAAATTTAGAATCTGTAAAATTAATCGTGTTACACAAAAGTTCAAGTCTATTAAATATATCTTTAAATTTGTATATACCTATATATATTACCGATATATATTATAAGAAGTTGCAATTTTTACACAAAATAGTTTACATACTATTCTGCTTTTGCTAAAACTGGTTTGTAAAAACTTTAGAATATGACTTTATAACGGGTAGTTTTAAATGAACATGCATGCCAGCATAGCATTGTGTTTTAAACAGTTTTATTTTGCTATAGTAGGAACCACAGCTAACAAATATAGAGTGATAATTTTTAGTATGCGCATTAGTTAGAATATTGACAACAAAGTTCGTGTACGACTATATTATACGACTCAAGCAACCACATTCCTTATGTTAAGTTACTCAAAATGTTTCACTTTCTTTTTCTTTTTGCAGATCTATGAGCATTTTGTCTTTCCAGGTTCACGGCATGTGGCAGTAAGTAGTTTGACACGTGAGGTGCCTGTGTTATCGTGCGGTGGGTTGACAAAACGTTTTTTGGTGCCCGGTTGGCGAATGGGCTGGATTATAATACATGATCAGTATAAGCGCCTAGGGAACGCAATAATTGGCCTCAAGAATATGTGTGGCCGGATCCTAGGCTCCAATACGATCATTCAAGGCGCATTGCCCGAAATTTTAACCAAAACACCGCAGAGCTATTTTGACGGAGTAATTGGAGTGCTCTATGTAAGTACTATATCGCCTACTATTATTATTTTAATTTTCTTAATTAAGTTATTTTATTTTCGAACACAAAGTCCAATGCTCAATTGGCATACAAATTATTGAAACAAGTACGCGGCCTGAACCCGATAATGCCGGATGGAGCCATGTATATGATGATTGGTATCTGCTTTGAACGTTTTCCAGAATTGAAGGACGACACGAATTTTGTAGAAGAACTGGTTAATGAGCAAAGTGTCTTCTGCTTACCTGGTAGCTGTTTTGAGTTTGCCGGCTATATGCGTATTGTACTGACAGTACCATCTTCTATGATTGAAGAGGCCTGCTTGAGAATCGCCGAATTCTGTGAGGTGCATTATAAAAAGGATATTCGGGACCAAATTGAAGAAAACTTGCTGGATAACCCTCAAATTAACTATTAAATTTCATTACGCATAATTTTTTACATTTTAAATATTCAATATAGGACTGGGGTCATTTTTTATTTGTGTCATATACTATTTTATTTATAAAGTATATAAATACATAAATAGTATCTAAATATACAATGTTGTTTGTCCTGACTCAATTATTAATTAAACATCAGCTCACAGCTTGACATTTTTTCTGGTTGAAATTTATATACCATATTCCTGGTCGATCGTGCAATTATAACGCGTTTCTTAAAAACATAACTATATTTCATCTCTGTTTAAAGCTATTACCCGAATGATTGTCTTTGGTTACCCGGTAGCCAACGTCGGCGATAGCCTACTTGGTTGAAATCTGAATGGCTTGCGAACCTTAGTTATAGCAAATATTAGCTTTTGAAACCCATTTAATTTCAGTACTCAAAAGAAAATTTAATGTACATATGTTTTGTAATTTATCTTATGCAGTGATATTTGATGTTTCATTTTTTTATAAAAAATTAAAAACAAGCCAGTTTCTATGTAAATACTATATGATAAATTTGTAATGCAAAAAAAAATGCAATTATGTTGTTGAATTTCTTCTAGTTATAAATTAACCATCAGAAATATTTCATATCAACTTTAAATTATTGAGACGATAATATTACTAAAATCACATCCAAGTTAATTTCAGCACTTTAGTAGTATTTTGAGCCAAAATAAAATACTCGTATATTAAATCTACAAGCCTCCAATTTGTGTGTGGAAATTTTTGCAATACCTCTGCTCCTAAGAATTTTCGCGCAAATCAGCTAATTCGAGCTGTTTTTGTACTCTTGACACTTCAAAATTCAAAAAGAGTAATGAATGTTGTCCAAAATTTTCAAGTCGATCGGAGGAATGCTGTAGGGGGAGAAATTTAAAGGGCGCGTAACCAACGCATTGTGATAAGCAATTTGGTACTTTAAACGCGTTTTTCTTAAGTCCTCTTTTTGAAGGCCGTAGTCAAATTTAAATAAGTATTTTTATACAGCACAGTATGTTCCAACCACTTAGGTAGCGGGTATCTCACAGCGAAGACACTTACTGGTTGCCACCTATAAATAAATTCCACGTGAATGCGTCTTATAAACTAGCTTACGTGAAGGAATACATATTAGTGCGTGAAAAATAACGGTATTAAAATATTTTAGAACTTTACTGTTGGTCACAGAAATTATGATTTCATTTATGGCTTAGTTTCATCGGCTCTTGTTCCTCGTTTGAAAAATTTCTTTAAATCCAGAATACGAGGTCTGACTTCCTGTTAGTAATGTATCATAGCAGAAGGCGTATTGCTTCAGAAAATATTCTAGATAGTCCAACCTGTGGCTATATGATAATTCGCAAAGAAAACTACAAAAAAGTATACTCGAATTGCGAAATGTTTTAAATGTATATTTGTGCAAATACAATAATGATCTATTTGTATCACTCATTTTTAATATTATGTAATGTAATTATTTAATCTTTATGTATTTATTTAATCTTTATTTTTTATTTATATTTATTTATAATATTTATTTTTAAACGCAAAATATGAATGTACATAACTAGGTGGAGGATATTACACAATTTTTTTGAACGCATGGTATTTCCTGTAGATATAATCCAAGTCAAAGTTTCTTATAAACTGTGGTTTATTATTGTAAAACTTCTTGATGAACAGCATACTTGTACATTCATATTATATATGTCAGCGCACACTAAGAGTGTGTGTGTGCTGGTATGAGTGTATAGGTATACAGTTTTGGGAATTTCAACAGAATACTAATTTCATCATCATTGGTAATATTGCATCAGTTTCTACATAAGTGTGCAGTTGTGAGTTGTCTGCATGTTGCCGCTTTAAGAAGTTCCGCTTTAGCAAGCTGACAGCGTAGTGTCGCTGTCGCCGAGTGTGGTTCGGTGGTAACACTGGAAGAAGAAGGGACGATGCAGGCAGTTGTGACTAAGCTTATTCAGAGATGATGTCAATGATAAGAAAGGTTTTTGTAAACGTAACACGACTTTTATCCATCGTCTCGCGACTAACCGTGGACTGTGCCTGTGTAAGAATAACTTACCTGCTCTACGCTGAAATAGTCCTGGCTATGTCACTGTTCAGATCTGCAGGGGTTCCCAGTCTCCAATGTGTTAAATGAAAAGAATCACATACTTTAAAAAATAAATGAAAATGGACGTCGTATATCATAGATTAAATGCCTTAAATTAAATACATTATAGACTTTAACGAATGTTTACCTTTTTTATTCCAAATTTTATTTTCTTCTTCACATTTTCTTTGGTGAAATTTTTGGTAATGGAAGCGAATTGGATGGCAATTTTTTTGTAGAGTTCAAAGTCAACCCGTTAATGTGGGTTTTACAGTATATAGTTACTAATAGTTGTAAAATTCTTAATTGTTTAATTGGATTAAATTATGAACGCTGATTATATTTCAAGTTCACAGTTCATAGGGTGTTAGCCGGAAAACGTTCTTGTATGAATAATTATACCATGTACCCTATAGGTACAAAGGTATATTAAGTTCGTTCGAATGTAGGTAACAGGTAGAAGAAGACGTCGCAGACCATATGTTGTTACCACCAAAATGTTCAGAATCGAAAATAAAATCGATTTAGCCATTTCCGTCTGTCTGTCTGTCCGTCCGTCCATCTGTCCGTCCGTCCATCCGTCTGTCCGTATGAACACCTAGATCTCAGAGATGTTAAAAGCTAGAGTAACCAAACTTTGGATTTAGGTGTAATATACAACTCGCAGATCAAGTTTATGTTTTTTTCCTCCCCCGCCCTTCCCCTTGCCCACAAAACCGCAAGCTACTCTGAATCCTTTGAGCTAGAAAGTTAATTTAAAGTGCAATATGTAGATATTTATCATATTAACCGAAGTCCAAAATATGGTTCAAATCGGATAAAATCTAGCTTTGGTATAAGCGAAAGAAGTTTGACATACGCGAAGCAAGTGCAAGAGGCGGGCGCAACAACAACAACGACAAGAACAAGCATTAGTCTTCTAGCGTAATCGTACGCATGCATACACACATACAGGTTTGCTTGTGTTTGTGTATGCATGCGTATTTCAACGACAGAACTGGACTGCTGCTTTTTTCATGAAATGATACGAATGTCATTTGATGTGATCTCTTTTACATTGGATGAATTTTAGTATTCGCTGTGTTTCATGTATTATTATTTTATTTAGAAGTAAATAAAGGCGATTATAATTTTACATATGTTTTTTTTTAAATTTTATTTTGTCAAATGGTATATGGTATATTACAGTCGGGCTAGCTCGACTGTAGCCGTTCTCACTTGTTTTGTAATCAGATCGGATGCTTTTTTCAATTGATCTTTTTTTTCAATGTATGTGGTTTCGAAATTAATAATTTTCTCAATTTTCAATTGATGTAAAGTGTATAATTGAACAAAATTCTTGTTTAAGTGCAATTAGTTAGAAAAGCCATGGTTAACATTTTGCGAGAAATTTTAATTTTTAGGTAAACGCTTAAAGTGCAAATAAGAGTTTTTTTTTTATTAAATTACTATGATTGTAATTGAGAGTGTAACTATAGAGAAAGAGAGCAATTTTAGAGCTACAGAACTATATATATATGTCGGAAAGTCTGTACTTTCCATTTCCAACGCAGCGAGTTTCAGTGTGCACTTTCTGAGTTCGACTGACGATTTATGTATGTATGTTCGAGTCACTTTAATTTATACTGCATTTCTTATGCGTACCGCCGAACCACACTTGGCGACAGCTGCGCCGCTCTGCCGCCGCGATGCAAATATGCTTTTCCTAGCTACAAGACTCAGCCAGCCAATCACATATCTTGCTAACTGAAATTGACCATCTGGCTCGTACTACGCATCAACAATTGATGCTAAGCTACACTTCTGACGAAATCACTATTATAATGAAATACCAATACGCACCGGCACTATTATGATGAAATGCTGATACTATTATGATGAAATACCAATACCCTTTATTTTACGATTGGTATGTTATTCTCCGACACGGCCATCCTGACCATTACACGACCTAGTGAAACATTACCAAAAATGCTTTGCTATATTCATAGGTCATTTAAATAACAATTTATAAAGTCTAAGTCTTAACATTAATTTTATTTTCTTATCGTCTTATAATTTTACTTCAAGAAAACTTTTTTCAATTCATAATTCCATTAATTCAAATTTCTTGTTCATTCTTAAACCAATGCAAACGTTTTTTTTTGTATTTAATTAATTTACTCTTTATTCAACATTAAAGTTGCAGTATCAAATGACCCACACACAAACATTAGTATGTTTTGCACTTGTGCTTGGATTCTATCCTAAGATACGAGTACTCTGTCAATTTCTTTGGCCAGCAGTACACAATCTATTTTCACCCTTATTAGTGTACTTCACTTTTTTAGTGATTTCAACATTCTCAATATTTCCATTTTCGCTCTCTTCATCGTTTATAACGGCTTTATCATTCTGAACAATATTATTATAATCATCACACACATTCAGCTCCTCAGGTACTTGCCCCTCTGGCAATTTTTTTAAATTTTCATGTGCATATTTGTAATTTCTTTTATTGGTTAGTGACCTTAAAGTGTACCTGTCACCCTCGAGGACATGTTATATATCTTCATTTATATCGATGTGGAAGTATGGCAAGGAATATTAACTTTTGGAATTGGATGCAATTCAGCCTGTATTTTTCCCGAGGTTGATTTGGACATTTTGCAAGTGATACAGTTGTCAACAAACATGATTCGTGGGTTTGGCTTATAACAGTCCATCTGAAGGTGCGCCCCACCACTGGTAAACAACGAGTTCTCCCATTCCTTTGTATTTTGCGTTAAATAACTTCTGCCCTTATTTCATAGGTTTTCAGAATATTTTAAGGAAGAGAATAATCTTTTAATTTTCTTACAATATCAGCTATTTCCGAGTCTCGACGCTGTTCAGGAATAAACCAGTTGCTAGAAATTGCGGCTAAGTTAACTCTCTTCTCGTCAATCACCTTTACATCAGAAGTTGACTTTGGCAAAAGAGGATTTCTTGACAAAAAGTCAACATGTACCATTCTTTCCCCTTCTCTATATTTAATATCGAATGTAATCGACTGCAAGTAAGCCCACCAAAGCTGTGCTCTAGGGGTCAAATCTTGTTTATTTCTTGACGCCTTTAGTGAATTGCAGTCAGTAAAAACTATAAAGTTCCTGCCCAACTGATAATGTCGAAAATGTTTAATGGAGATTACAACAGCCAAGGTTTCCAACTCGTACGAGTGGTATCTTGATTCTGCAGGTGACGTAGTTTTGCTATATTATTCTATTACCTGGTGTTTGTTATTAATTTTGGGTAATAAAATTGCACCTTAACCACTTGCATCTGTATGCAACTCAATTGGATAATTTGGGTCAAAAATAACAAGGACTGGTTTATCGGTAAGAGTAGATATAACCTTTTTGCGTTTTTGCTCATGTTCCGTTTTCAAAATAAATTTGCTTTTGTCTAAGGTGAAGAAGTATAACGGTTTCATTAATTGTGAAAATCCCTTAATAAATTATCGAAAATATGATGCTAAGCCAATAAATTGTCTAAGTGATGTAACTGACTATGGAGGCGGAAGAGCAGTTAAAGCTACAATTTGCTGAGGGTTTGGACGAATTTCACCCGCACTAACATTGTAGCCTAAATATTGAACGGATGTTTTGTAATGTTAAATGAAAACCCAGCCTCTCTCAAAATATTTAGAACAATATGTAATCCTTCTAACGCTTCAGATTTTGTTGAGGCAGTTATCATGATGTCGTCCATATAGATGATGACGCCTGCATTACTAAACGTTGAAAAACTGAAGGTGCGTTTTTAAGTCCGAACGGCATAGAGAAAAACTCATATTGGCCATCTGGTGTCACAAAAGATCGATAGAAAGGGATCTGATAATAGCAACTGCCTATATCTAAGCGCGTAAAATATATAGCTCCTCGTAGTTTGATTTGATTTGTATTTATTTGATCCAGTATTAGTGGCAGTGGGTATTTATCGGCAACTGTATTTGAATTTAGCTCTCTATAATCAACACAAAGCCTATCTGAACCATTTTTCTTTTCAATCATTAATATAGGGCTTGCATACGGTGGACAGCTTAATCTAATTATATTGCATTTCAACAGTTTATCAATTTTTAATAATAATTAATTTATTCACTAATGCTGTCGGGCTGTATCTTGGTAGTAGTCATCACTCAGTACAAAGAACTTTAAATACATACATGTATATGTACAGAAAGACGATATGTACTAGCAAGCATTTGTTTACTCATCAACAAGCGAAATCAAGAAAATTACCGATATGTGATTGATTTCAAATAGTTCGATGATTTTCCGAATTTGTTTCGCATTATTTTAATTACATCTTTTGATTTTTTCCTGATTTCTTGAGGTTTGGATGCTTAGTAGTTCTCATTGTTGAAAATATTCACTGTGATATCCACTATGTCTCTAAATGTGACAAGCTCTGAATTCCTTACAGGTAAGTTATAAATAATTATTATTTTCGGACAATTTAAATATGTGAGTATGAAAATGAAGTATATGTACAAAATTAAATACAATTTAAATAATGCCATTCTTGTTGTTGCTTCTTAATTGCGGTTCAAATAACTCTCTTAAGTTAGGCTCAAATGTAGACTTATAAACGCTATCCCAATGACCCGCAAACGCGTATTTCATATTATTTTGATCTGTGAAATCTGTTTTCATTTGTCTGCAGGGTATAGATACTTAGATATACATAGGTATTCAAGAAAATGTAAATGAAAAATGTTTTATGAATTGCATGAATTTGAAACTATTTTATATATAAGATTTTAAATGACGATTAGCGACCCCAGAGCAAAAAAATCAAATCAAATATTTTATCTTTCAGTCAGCTTAGAAAAACAATAATTTATATTGTTCCGTCTATATATTAAAATAATTAAGATTCACATTTAAGAAAATTATCATCATTGAGCATTAAGCTATATAAGCCAAGTACACTCATAATATAGCAATATAATAATGGGTCAGAGAGGCGTCTACATGTGATGAGGATGCATTTTTTTTTCCATTTCAATTTCAACACGAGCCTCATCAATTCCAGCAACGGTTGGGAGCCCGCCCGGCCAATGAAGTAGTTCTTGTTCATGTTCCATTATCATATTTGCTTCAGCTAAATAGAATGAAATAAATAAATTATAATACAAAATAATGAACAATTAATTGCACGATGTCTTCGTAATCACCCTGAATACGGTGTAGTTTGCTTCCATAAGCCCAGTCCGTGTAGTAACCCAGCACAAAAGTGAGTGGCAGCAGCGGCGCCAATACTGAAGCCCGTTTGGCTCGTTGATAGTAGCTGGCACAACCGTATAAAGCGCTTAAATAGAAACCACTCAGCCAGAAGAAGAGTTCACGATGCTGAGCAATCGCCAGTGCTTGTTCCCGCTGTTTAATCTGGTAGTGCATTTGTATCCAGCGTTCCATCTTTGTGCAATAAATAGTTTTGTTATTCTCTTAGCTGTTTAAATCGATGGTTATATAAAATTCATAAACAGTACTTACCTTTAGCTCTTGGCATTTTCGGTAGACGTGTTCGTCACTCTCGGAATAGCCTAGGACTGTGGCTTTCTTACACGAGGCCGTGGCACCCATTATTTTTATTTTTGTCTCTACTGAAAACTCACGTTCTTTATAGTAAAATTCATTCGTCTCTATTGTCCCGTCATATTGTCATTCATCGACCCATTGCATGTGTTTGTCAGTGCGCAGACGCCAACAGTGTTGCTAAATTTGTCTTCTCATTTATATCAGGATGAGCTTTTTTTGACTGAGAACCATAATTGGAGTCTTTTTTTTTACATAGAAATTCATTAATACTGGAAATTAATAAGAGAAATGCTGGCGTGTAGATACCACCTAATATAATTATTTGCTTAAAATGGTTGAAATAATTTTGTAGTTATATTTTGCATTTTTATATGCTTATTTATTATGTATATAATTTTCTGATAAGTAACACATATGAGCTATACAGGAAGAAATATTTCGAACTTTACACAGCATTTCTGGGAAGTATGGTTGGATGTGGGCGAACCAAACCCATATAAGTTTTAACTATACGTAGCTAGATATTATTATATCAATTAATTAACTAATTTTTCCTTTTATATATGTAAGCTAAAAGTTTTTTCATATCTATTTTTCACTTATATATAGATTTAGCGTGAAAATAGCCAAATTGGCAACACAGGTCTTCAACTGAGAGCTCGTCAAAACGTATGTGCTGAACAGAGTAGCTTGATTAAAGTATTGCTTGCCTTTCTGAGTGTGGTCAACTACTTTTTATTCGACGTGCTTTTGTTATTGATAAGCTATTGTTTAATTCAATTTCGATATTGATATATTTTTACTTTTACCATCAAATAAATGTAAGCAAATATAAATATTCACTACAAGAAATTCGTGAATTCGTTAGAGCTTGCGAGCAAACAGTTGTCGCGGTATTATCAACGAAAATTTGAGTGGCATATGAATTAGGCTTTATTATTATCACAAGCACGAACATTTGCAATGACCTACTATTAATAAAAATTAATAAATAAAAGTGGACATCAATAATAACTCATAATAATTTAAAACTAAATGGCAATAACAAACAACTGCTCTGTTTATCTCTCCGTGAGTGAGCAAAATGGAAGGAGCTTTTTCTATTAATGTTACGATTCCTTAATTTTCTGCGAACACATCACTCTTACAAGAAACTGGATTTGTTGATATTTAATATGGGTTAATAATTTATGTTCTTTATATTTTGCTTGTGGTATATATAGTTTGTGGATATACGTATATAAAAACACATTGTATACATATACATGTACATAACTACATACATATGTGCACAACATATACCTATACATATATGTATATACATTAGTATGTATGTATGTATGTTGATGTATACAAACATTTGCACATTTTCATTTGACGCTCTCGTTTTGGGTCGTGAGGGTGGTCGCTCAATGCAAACTTTATCACATAAACGACAGGTCAAATATAAACATTTGCTGCGAATACTTTAAATAATTATCCTTTTGTATGTCTTACACTTGGTGAATTAACAAATTAACAAATAACCTTTATAAAACTATAAGAGTCTATCAAATCCTGATACAATAAACAGGAACAAATTAAAATTAAAATTAGTTACAAACTAGGTTTGACGCCAAAAGGCAAATAAGACAAATAAGTGATCGATGTAGCAAGCGCGCGGTACTTATGTATGTTGTATTATGTATTAAGAAAATATAAGGCCTTTAATTAGTTACGTTTGTATCACAATATATGAGAAACCAAAAATCTACTTGGCCTGAACATAATTTGTTATTACGTTGATATACATCACAACCACTATTTTACAAAAATAATTAGAATTTAAACCACTTTGTAAACAAAAGTACACCTATGAGCTTGTTTTAGTTTGAGCTTGTCTCACATAATCCCAAAACTATAAATCGGTCCTTTTTTACGAAACTATTATTTTCACCATAGGAATAATTTAAATTATGTACATATGAATCTAATTGGTTATATTTTTGTGTCATTAGTCTTTCATTTGGGGTGAAAGTACGAAAATTTCTTTGTAAAATTACCCTTAAACCATTCGTAAAATTCAATAAAAAAACTTGAACCTTTTCAAAATACTGGGTTCTACTCGAAATATATATTCTTAAACAAAGAATTTTCACAGTTTTATTAAAATGAGAAGTACGATTGTAGAAGTTTTTCAATCAAATCTATATATACATGTATATATAATATTTGGTTTTGTCGGTCATACTCGCATATACAGTTTTATTGGTAAATATACCAAATGGTGCTACTAAGAAAATACATACATACATCATACATATGCATGATGATAAAGAGCTCTGAGAAGCTGGGTTGGGTAAAGTGAGATATTGAAAAAAAAACTAGTGCAATCGTTTGCCCATCGTTAGCCCATGATTGCCCAAGAACAGTTTTGTTTGCCCACCTTTAGTTTCAAAATTACAAAAATTTTCAAAATTTTCAAAAACACAAAAATTTTTTTTTTGAATTTTTTTGATTGAAATCGCTTAATAATCGTTTGCCCATCTTTTAGTTTTTTGAAAAAATCATCACTTTAAAAAATATTGAGATTTGAAAATTTCGAACATTTTTCATCACAAATTGATCGACTACGACCAATTTTAAACCTCAAATCGATTCTTCATCGTATATCTGACAATACCCAGAAGTCTCCTCGTTTGCCCACCCATAGTTTCAAATATATAGAAAATATAAAACTTTTAAAAATTTTGATTTTTTGATCGAATTTGAAAACCAATCGGTTGCCCACTGCCAATTTTGTTCAGATTATCGTTTGTCAAAAACTCAAAATTTTTCAAAACTCAAATTTTCAAACTTTTTTCAACTCTAATCGTTTGCCCATCGTTTGCCCACGTTTGCTCACCCCATATTTTTTCGAAATTCTCAAAATTTCGAACGATTTCTTAACAAAAATCGTTTACCCATCCATCGCCTACGTTTGCCCACTTCACAAAAACTCAACATTTTTCAAAACTCAAATTTTCAAACTTTTTTCAACTCTAATCGTTTGCCCACCCCATATTTTTTCGAAATTCTCAAAATTTCGAACGATTTCTTAACAAAAATCGTTTGCCCATCCATCGCCTACGTTTGCCCACTTCACAAAAACTTAAAATTTTTCAAAACTCAAATTTTCAAACTTTATTCAACTCTAATCGTTTGCCCATCGTTTGCCCACGTTTGCCCACCCCATATTTTTTCGAATTTCTCAAAATTTCGAACGATTTCTTAACAAAAATCGTTTGCCCATCCATCGCCTACGTTTGCCCACTTCACAAAAACTCAAAATTTTTCAAAATTTTGAGAATTTCGAAAAAATATGGGGTGAGCAAACGTGGGCAAACGATTAGAGTTGAAAATTTGAGTTTTGAAAAATTTTGAGTTTTTGTGAAATGGGCAAACATGGACAAACGATAATCTGAACAAAATTGGCAGTGGGCAACCGATTGGTTTTTAAATTCGATCAAAAAATCAAAATTTTTAAAAGTTTTATATTTTCTATATATTTGAAACTATGGGTGGGCAAACGAGGAGACTTCTGGGTATTGTCAGATATACGATGAAGAATCGATTTGAGGTTTAAAATTGGTCGTAGTCGATCAATTTGTGATGAAAAATGTTCGAAATTTTCAAATCTCAATATTTTTTAAAGTGATGATTTTTTCAAAAAACTAAAAGATGGGCAAACGTGGGCAAACGATTAGTAAGCGATTTCAATCAAAAAAATTCAAAAAAAAATTTTTTGTGTTTTTGAAAATTTTGAAAATTTTTGTAATTTTGAAACTAAAGGTGGGCAAACAAAACTGTTCTTGGGCAATCA
Source organism: Drosophila rubida (assembly GCA_035046165.1). Lineage (NCBI taxonomy): Eukaryota > Metazoa > Arthropoda > Insecta > Diptera > Drosophilidae > Drosophila > Drosophila rubida. Next base: position 398,738 of record JAWNOF010000006.1, read on the forward strand.
TGGGCTAACGATGGGCAAACGATTGTACTAGTTTTTTTTCAATATCTCACTTTACCCAACCCAGCTTCTCAGAGCTATGATAAAGGTATCAAATCTGTCATTCTTACTTAAATCAATAATATTTCACAATATTGATTAATAAATAAATGATTTTTTTTGTAATTGCACGCAGCGACAATTAACTACGACCGATCTAGGACTAGAATGCGTTGTATGAATGATTGACCGCTTACAGATTCGACGCTTGGGTGCAGCTGCTAGAAATAAACGCACGGGAGGTGGCGTTAATTTTCACTCAGCAAGTGGGATTACAACACCAACGACAACAAGCACCAGCTCATCCAGTGGCAACAGCTTGACACCGCAACAGCATCAGCATTCATTATCACTATCAAATCCTCATCAAAATCAATATCAACATATTCATCTGCGAAGCTTGCAACATCATCAGCTTACAGGCCATTTTAGCTTCCATCAATCGCCGGGAAGCAGTCCTGGTAACGGATTGGGCACACGTCGAGATGCAGTTAGCACGCTTAATAGTCCAACAACAAACATTGTGAACTCAGGGAGCGGCAGTGGTGTCGGCACCAGCAGTAGTGCCTTCGGAATGCAGTCGCAGGCGGTTGGAGGTAGATTTGGAAGATAGTCAATTTCTTAAATTTTATCGGCATTATTGTGTTAAGTATTTATTTTAACTTATCCAAAATAGTATATAATATATTAATTTAAAACATTATTCGTTTTGCTTTTTTATTTCAGTCTACAAGTATTTTATACATTGCATGCCTATATAATCTGTATGTAATATACAGAAGAAGAAACTTCCGACCACATAGATTATTTTCAAGCCTGCGAAAAGTTTCATTAAAATATTACAGGCAGGTCGTTATTTCCTTATTTATAAAGATATCTTCATAGGGGAAATAATCTTACCCAATTGCAATCGTTGTTTATACGTACATACTCGTCAATATATTTCAAGTGCTTTGTCATTTTGCCTGTTCTAAAATTCCTTTTTTTTATTTAATTTTCTGTAAAATGTGTTCTTCTTAGGTTACGAGCAGAATAATGTCTCGTTGCGGTCTACTGAATGCGTAGCCTTGACTGTGTCCTTTTTACCACTAGGTCGAATGCTGTGCAATTATTATATTGCCGTGAATTGCTTCATTTTGTTTCTTGCACCATGGAGAGCCGACTGCATGATAAATAGGGAAACTTTTTTGGCCAGCCCTACTAATTCAAAAGTTATCTCTATCTCTACTCCTAATCGTACCAACTGCATCTTCATCTTTCTGTCGGAGACGCCAGGTTAGAATTGGCAATTTTTTAGAGTGTACCTGTTCATACGTCGATCACACGGCTAATATTGCTAATAGTCGGCCACTGCTTTGGCGGTTGCTTGTCCTATACCACGACCACGAGCTTACCCCGAACTCAGAGCACATATGCAGGGGGCCATCGCTCTTAAAACGCTTGCTTGAGCGACGAGAATTGCAGTTGCCACAGCTGCAAACGATGTTGTCATTGGTAAGTCCACTAGTAGGTGCCCTGGCGTAAATACTCTTTGCGCGAGCTCGAGTTAAGCACGACCTTGCAATATGAAACAAAGGTGACCAAATTTCGTTGGTTAAGCTGGTAGTCTGGGACATATTGGTGTGAAACGAATAGGCAGGTAGACAGACATGGCGTCTAGATATTTAATGTGAATTATAATACATAATTTTTCTTTAGTCGGATCTACTTGCTATTGACAGTTGATCTAATGGAAATATTTTGATAGAATTAATTAGTTAAAAATTCTTTGCTTCTAGTTGGAGGTATGACATTGAACGCCGTGGGAACTGTGGGTGCGACGATCGCCAACAATGCGTCTCACAATAACGGAGCAGGCACACAAGTCTGCACAGTGGGAGGTAGTGGGCTCAATATATTGGGGGGTATTGGAGGTCTCGGCGGTGGTGCCGCCACTGCCGGCATGGGAATCTGCGGTGGCATCAGTAGTACTGTGGGCAGCGCTGCCATTACAGGTGTGCCGCCTATTGGTCTGGGCATTGCGACGGGAATTGGCAATAAAATAATGTTGGGCCGCAAGCAAAGCCTAAAGGGTGGCGAACCCTTTTTAGCTGACTACGGCCCGGAGGAATCGCTAAACGAAAGTGCCGACATTGAGTGGGTTAATAAGCTATGGGTGCGTCGCTTAATGCGATTATGTGCTTTAATCTCCTTGGCTTCCGTTTCACTCAATACACCTAAAACCTTTGAACGGTATCCCTCACTACAGTACATCACATTTGTTTCGGATACAGCCGTGACAGTTCTTTTTACGGCTGAGATGATTGCCAAAATGCACATACGGGGCGTCTTACATGTAAGTTGAAGTCTAAATGTATTTTTTCAAATAAACTGTAGAAATTATCTTAACTTTTGTATGCTATATTATTTGAAGGGTGAGGTGCCATATCTAAAGGACCATTGGTGCCAGTTCGATGCTTCTATGGTCAGCTTTTTGTGGGTCTCCATTATATTGCAAATCTTTGAAGTTCTGGAAATAGTTGCAAAGTGAGTCGAAGTTATGTTAAACTATAATAATACGGAATACTGAAAAATATTTGATAATTCGGCGAAATCTGTTATTTAGATATCATGTTCGCAAAATTTCAAATAATTGATTATTAAAAATTTAATAATGAGATGAATTTTATTAATTATTATTTCCTATTATTTTAATAACTTTTTGTGTCATAAACAAAACCGTGCGATAAAAATTCTTTTTTCTTTAAATAATTCTTCACTCAATACTTTGTGATATTTTATTCATAAATTGCAGTGCATGATTTTATATGATGATTAATACAATATATATTATAATTATTATAAATTTGTAAAAACAAAATTGTCCTAATCACGAAAAAGCGCTTCGAAATTTCTTTGTTTTTTAAGATCAACTGGTATTCTAAATAATCTTTAATAAATAATATTGACGCAGCTTGGTGTCTCGAATCTATTATGTGATAGTGTTTTATTGTGTTTGCCTTTAGATAAATGATTAAAATTTAGAATATGAAAATTTCAAATTTAAATTCGTGTGTTTTCTAAAGATTTACATTACGCAAATCAGTTTCCCAAATTAGTATTAGCTGCTGCGTCTGGGATAATTTAGTACATCTTACTTGCGTCTAGTGGCTGATGCCGTAGAAAATGTGACTGGGGGAACCGTCCCGAGAAGTAAAGTGAAATGCGGGTGTCTTTGAGATAGATAAGTGTTGGCTTTAATAATCTGATTGGAAGCTTCTATAAGTTAAACGATAAGTTAATGTTTTGAAATTTAAGTTTAATAGCTTAAAACTTTTGGATGAGTCTTCAAGTCTCCAACCTCTACTATTGGCTTATTTGTTATTCCGCTGAGTTCTTAATCAATTTAGTTTTCTACTCCAGCAGAAGAAACTGACAGAAAGCTGAAGGAAATATGTTGGTATGGTTGTCACTTAGCACTCACTTAACAAATCCTTCTGCCTCTCCACTAGCTGCTTCAACTGTCGACTTGTCAAATATATTGGTGTCAAAAGGTAATCTACTATATAAAAATAAGTCGGGTTTTCCTTCCTGACGCTATAACTCCAGAACGCACGAACCGATTTCCACAGTTTTGCATTCGTTGGAAAGGTTTCGGGCTCCGTGAGGTTTATAGCAAACAAAGATCAGGATTTTAAACGGAAAGCGGGAAAATCATTTTTTATTTAATATTTTTTTGGCAACTCTGGCGAATAACTCAAACTCAAACCGCCAGTAGGCGACTATGACGAACAACTTACATTCGTACACATTCCATAATAAATGTCCAGTTCTATTTTGCACTTCAAAGTGAACAAACAATTGCAATTTCCAGTTCGCCTTGCGTTCGCAATGACAATTAACAAGTTGCAAGGCCAATCGCTTAGTGTTTGCGGGATAAATTTAGAAAATCATTGTATTTCACATGGGCAGTTATACGTTGCGAGTTCACGAGTTGGGAAACCATCCGCTTTGTTTGTGTTAACGTCAGACCAAAAAACAAAAAATGTGGTTTACCAAAGAGCACTTCAATGACACGGATAATTTGCGGACACGTACGATATTTTCTAGTTGAAATGAAACAAAATTGTTCCTTTTCAAATAAAAAACAAAAAAAAATGTTCATCTTTTAATCACCAAAAGAAATAAAGGCGAAATGGAGTTCGCCGGGTTTGCTAGTAATAGATAAAACAACACTCAAAATTGTTTTTTGTTGTTAATTTTGGGGCGTGATCCGCGCGTTATAAGCTTTGGCTTGGCGTCGAACAGTAGCGCCTCTAGAACAAATAGCGTTGCAAAAATCAAAAATGTCATGTTCCCGTTCGTTTTAAATCACGCAATATAGAAAATTTTCCAAGAATTACAGATCTACAATCCAACTTGTTTTAGTGTTATCCAGAAAACTCAAATTTGTGTAATTTGGTGCACTTTGAAGAATATTACGAAAATTAGGTAATAAACCGCCATTGTTTTTTTTTTATAATGATTGATGCATTACATATATAACAAAATAAAAACCTCTCTTGTTTTTTTTTTTAAGTTGGTACAAGTAAATAGCAATTTAAAAATACCTATTTTTCACTACTTTTTTCACTTTAGTAAATAAAAAAAATCAGTAACAACTCGTAACAGTTTCATACTATTACTAAACTCTTTATTCATTATTAATGAATAAACGTATACCCCATCCTGATTGCGTCCGGCTGCGACCCTTGACAGCAATTTGTGACAAACCAAAAAAGTCATGGTTTTCTAATTACAAATTGCATGTATTCCAATATGCGCGCATTTTTTTTTTATAAATTTCGCGCGCTTCTGTTTTATAACAAAAATTTATTAAATATTTTGTTGTTTACGTTCTCAATGGTGATTAAGTATATAAAGTCGCAAAATGATATAGAAACAACTGATTACAGTCTAGACATGCTTAGTCTATTTAGATATGTGATGAATATACATAAGTTCAAGTTTTGCTAGAAGTAATGCAAATGCAATGTGAAAGACAAAAAAAAAATTATATCATCAAATTTATTAAAAATACAAAATTCATCCTAAATTTTTTTTTTTTGGTAAAAAGTAATTTTTTTTTATTCCAAAAAAAGATCGATGTTTCCACATACTTCAAATTTGATAACCTGCAAGTCCCCTCCGGGGGACGTTGCACATATGGTATACGCTCATTTCATAGATTGATTAATTATCTTGACAATACTGTTTAAACTATTCGATTATCTTGTTTGGTTTAAAAGTTATTATTTTTGCAATGAAAAAACTCAAAAAGCGCTACTGTGCGTCGCTTGGGCCACATGAATGCTTGTTTTAGATTGTGGCTTAGTCCCTTTCGATTTGTCAACTTGGAAAAACTGTTACTGCTGATTTTTAATAATGAATATTTATAATAATGACTTTAGTTTAATTGATAACTTTTTAAGTTGCGATTGGATGAAAAGCCGAGAATCACTTTTGTGTGGAAAAAATCATGGTGGACAATGTGAATGTGTCTGTATGTGGCAAATGTTGAATTCAACAGTATTTTTTTTATCATAGTCTTATATGATACTTAATGCATTACGCTCTAATTTTATCGATCAAGCTATGGTCATACTTAAAATTTTTGTTTTTTTTTTCAAAGTGCGCTGCGGGAGTCTCACAACTGTTGGTTCCTCACTTGAGAGTTTCCTTAATCGTAACAGTATATCTTATAATAAATTCTTTCAAAATTCAAAATCTTTTTTTCAGATTCTCGTATCTATCTATAATGCGAGCACCTCGTCCTCTTATTATGATACGTTTCCTACGAGTTTTTCTCAAATTTAGTATGCCCAAGAGTCGTATCAATCAAATTTTCAAGTAAATATTGTCTTGATTTAATATTCAAAAAAAGCAACCACCGCAACAATTGTTCTTATTTGTAGACGATCGAGTCAGCAGATATACAATGTGACGCTTTTCTTTTTGTTCTTCATGTCATTGTATGGACTGCTTGGAGTGCAGTTCTTTGGAGAGCTAAAGAATCACTGTGTGATGAACAATACGGAATATGATATATTAGGCAGACCGTAAGTATATCACAGTTCGGCGCTGCAAACATTTAAAATTTTCGATTGAACTCAGTTTTTGTGTTTCAACCTGAATAATAATCTCATGTTAGGCATGTTAAAGAAAACTTTGGTTCACTTAAATTATGCAACTTAAAACTATTTTTCTTTTTACAATATGTTTAACGAAAGTTATGTTATGATATACATTATAAAATATGCAGAAAAATTTTAAAGATTTAAGTTAAAATTAAAAAAAAATTTTGTTTTTAACTAAATTCTATTCATTTTATTCAATTTATCAAGAATATGATTTCCAATGAAAATTCCACGTACTAATGCTGTAACTTATGAGATACGATAATTTATAACTGAAAATTTTAATCTTTGCATTAACAGGAAGTTTATCTTAGAAATTAACAGCATAGCATTAAGTTTATCTTAGCATTAAGTTTATCTTAGAAATTTCAGATTAACAGCATAGGCCTAGGCAATTAAACGTCTATCCGTCTGTTATATTTTCCACACATATCGCGTGCAAATTAAAAAAGATCAACACAAATAATCACTAATTTGTGGTGGCTGATAAAGAAGTGGTCCTAATCTAAACTAAACTTAATACATAAATTAATGTTGTCTCAAATAACAAACAGTGAGCAGAAAAAGCAAGTTTAATAAACATTGTTTTTCTACTATTTTTCACACTAATAAATTGAAATATTAAATACTATTCTCATTTACACAGAAATAAGTGTATCATGCTCATATGAAGTTTTTTTTTTGATCCCATTAGGGACTTTAATCCATACAAACAGTCGTTAAGTGTTGTCTTCGTTGTTTTAAAAAACTATTTTATAAAAATGTTCTTAAAATAGTTTTTTTTTTATAAGTATTTCATTAACTTTAACAAATTTTAAAGCTTTAAAATCATTTGTGTTTATTGACTATTTGTTTTAAATGTTTTCTTAAAGCTATATTGAAGATTGCAATATTGGTCGGAAAAATCAATTGTAATATTGATTATACATATTATTTAATTCATTAGTTAATTACAATACGAATTTAAAGCGTCCCCGTTCATATTGGTTTGATTAAAATCTGGTTTGCAGCGTTTATCTGTTATTATAGGCACATTTATTATTGAATTGCCGTAATTAATTTTATCACATTTCTGACAGAATACTAACAATAAATTCACTGGCTATACCGGATACATTCTGTTCAATGGATCCAGATTCGGGATATCAGTGTTCGCCAGGAATGCGGTGTATGAAGATGGACTTCTTAAGCAGCTACGTAATTGGTTTTAATGGATTTGAGGATATTGCCACAAGCATTTTCACGGTATATCAGGCTGCATCACAGGAAGGATGGGTATTCATCATGTACAGAGCAATCGATTCACTGCCCGCTTGGCGAGCAGCCTTTTACTTCAGCACAATGATATTTTTCCTTGCATGGCTGGTGAAAAACGTTTTCATAGCTGTAATCACGGAGACTTTCAATGAGATACGTGTACAATTCCAACAGATGTGGGGAGCTCGAGGACATATTCAAAAAACGGCTGCTTCGCAAATACTCAGCGGCAATGATTCCGGTTGGCGATTGGTTACTATTGATGATAATAAACATGGCGGATTAGCGCCCGAGACATGCCATGCTATTCTGCGATCACCATACTTTCGAATGCTCGTCATGACCGTGATTCTTGCCAATGGAATTGTAACGGCCACAATGACCTTTAAGCATGACGGGCGACCACGACACATATTCTACGAGAGATACTACTACATCGAAGTCGCCTTTACTTGTCTTCTCGATCTGGAGACATTGTTTAAAATTTACTGTTTGGGATGGCGTGGTTACTACAAGCATTCGATACACAAATTTGAGTTGCTGTTGGCAGCGGGTACCACGCTGCATATTGTTCCCATCTTTTATCTATCTGGATTGACATATTTTCAAGTGCTCCGCGTGGTAAGACTTATAAAAGCCTCGCCAATGCTGGAAGGCTTTGTCTACAAGATTTTTGGGCCTGGTAAAAAACTTGGCTCGCTAATTATCTTTACGATGTGTTTACTCATCATTAGCTCGAGTATTTCAATGCAACTGTTCTGCTTTCTGTGCGATTTTACAAAGTTTGAGTCGTTCCCTGAAGCCTTTATGAGTATGTTTCAAATTCTCACGCAAGAGGCATGGGTGGAGGTTATGGACGAGACTATGATACGAACAAGTAAAACCCTGACCCCGTTGGTTGCTGTATATTTCATTCTTTACCATCTGTTTGTTACTCTCATCGTGCTCAGTCTATTCGTTGCTGTTATTTTGGATAATTTGGAGTTAGATGAGGATATCAAAAAGCTGAAACAGCTCAAGTTTCGTGAGCAAAGTGCTGAAATCAAAGAGACTCTTCCTTTTCGTCTGCGGATTTTTGAAAAGTTTCCAGATTCTCCACAAATGACGATACTACATCGCATTCCCAACGATTTTATGTTGCCCAAAGTACGCGAAAGTTTCATGAAACACTTCGTTATTGAGTTGGAGACCGATGATCCATCAATTGTTGAAAGTTGCAAGCGGCCCATGTCCGAGTGCTGGGAGTCTAATGTTGTGTTTCGGAAGCAAAAGCCTGTTCGCATTTTGAACAAAACTGCTAAAGTGCGAGCTGCTGGAAGTAGTCTTCGAAAGTTGGCTATCACTCACATAATTAAGTAAATATCATGTTTAGAATGCACTTTCAAATATTTTATAATATTTTTATTTACAAAATTTGTGCTTAAAGCGATAGCAATAATCAAAGGCTAATGTTGGGGGATTCCGCCATGTTACCAGTAGTAGGTACCAAAGGAGGTCTCAAATCACAGGGCACTATTACTCATTCAAAGCCCTGGAGGGTTGATCAGAAGAAGTAAGTACCTGTTGCCTATTATTGGCATGATTCGTTTGATGTGTTGTGCGCTACAAATTCATAGATTTGCATCACGTTCCATACGGCGTAGCGTTCGTTCTGGCTCCATCAAGCTGAAGCAAACGTATGAGCATTTAATGGAAAACGGTGACATTGCGGCCGCCCCACGCGCTAACTCTGGTCGGGCCAGGCCGCACGATTTAGATATAAAGCTACTGCAGGCAAAGCGCCAACAGGCAGAAATGCGACGCAACCAGCGTGAAGAGGACCTAAGAGAGAATCATCCATTCTTCGACACACCGCTGTTTCTAGTGCCACGTGAGAGTCGCTTCCGTAAAATTTGTCAGAAAATCGTTCATGCTCGATACGATGCGAGACTTAAAGATCCTTTGACAGGAAAGGAGCGGAAAGTGCAGTACAAGAGTTTGCAGTAAGTGCGCTGTTGTTACTTCGATTTTAAATTTTATACATGTTCAATTTTACCATATGTATCTATTGAAGCAGAGGCCCAAATTCGGAGGCTCATTCATTTAATTTGCATTTACATTTCTTAGCAATTTCCTTGGCCTTGTTACTTATCTGGACTGGGTAATGATTTTTGCCACTACGCTGTCCTGCATATCCATGATGTTTGAGACGCCCAGCTATCGCTTAATGGATCACCCCACACTCCAAATAGCTGAATATGGATTCGTAATATTTATGAGCTTAGAGCTCGCTCTCAAAATTCTAGCCGATGGTTTGTTTTTTACGCCCAAAGCTTACATCAAGGATGTAGCTGCAGCACTCGATGTATTCATATATGTGGTGTCAACATCATTTCTTTGCTGGATGCCACACAACATACCGACTAACTCGGCGGCACAACTTTTGATGATTCTACGCTGCGTTCGACCATTGAGAATCTTTACGCTGGTGCCGCACATGAGAAAAGTGGTTTATGAACTATGTCGTGGTTTCAAAGAAATCTTATTAGTATCAACGCTGCTTATTCTACTGATGTTCATATTTGCCAGCTATGGTGTACAACTTTATGGAGGGCGCTTAGCGCGCTGTAATGATCCGACAATATTGCGTCGGGAGGATTGTGTAGGCGTTTTCATGCGACGAGTTTTTGTAACCAAAATGAAGCTGACACCAGGACTAGATGAGTCATATCCAGCCATGCTAGTGCCACGGGTCTGGGCGAATCCCCGTCGCTTTAATTTCGACAATATTGGTGATGCGATGCTAACTCTGTTCGAGGTGTTGTCTTTCAAGGGTTGGTTGGATGTTCGTGACGTACTTATTAAAGTAGTGGGACCGGTAATTTAAATTTCAATGATCCGTCAAGTTCCGGTTGATCCAACCCATTATCATTTTAGATTCATGCTATATACATCCATATCTACATATTTTTGGGTTGTATGATTGGGTTGACACTGTTTGTTGGTGTTGTTATCGCAAACTATTCGGAAAACAAAGGTACAGCCCTACTAACCGTCGATCAGCGACGATGGTGTGACTTAAAAAAGCGTCTTAAGATCGCTCAGCCACTTCATCTACCTCCGCGACCGGATGGTCGAAAGATTCGTGCCTTTACCTACGATATTACTCAACACATTATCTTCAAACGTGTCATTGCTGTGGTCGTCTTGATCAACAGTATGTTGTTATCTATCACAGTGAGTTCGTAATATATAAAAGCATTAATTGAATGGAAAAAAATCGTCCTCTATATTTACAGTGGATTAAAGGAGAGGTACACACGGAACGATTGGTTATTGTTAGTGCTGTGCTCACCTTTGTATTTGTTGTTGAAGTGGTGATGAAGAACATTGCATTTACACCACGTGGATACTGGCAGTCCAGGCGCAACCGTTACGATCTGCTTGTAACGGTTGCTGGAGTCATATGGATCATATTACAAACAATTCTAAGGGTATGATATGATAATGTATTTAAAACTGCTATCTATAGGGTTGAAGTGTATTATAACATTGTGCGAGTACTTGTTGACAGTACTCGTAAATGCCTTTCGCAGATTAAATTTATTTTAGATTTTGCCCGAATATCGAACATAATTTAAAGGCAGATACTCATGGTAGAAATGAAAATTTTGTGTGACATAAATCTGCAGTTACACATGCTACTTTGCTGTTAGAGAATTTGACCGTGTATTGATAAATTGTTTATCCTATGGTATATTTATAGCAAATATATCGAAAACGTAAAAAATAGTGTTTGGTATATGTACATAAAGTGTTTTTCATGTTTATTGGTTGATAGATAAAAAGTAATGGTTGACTTAAAGTGCTCAATTTAGTTGGATATATATATTTAATATCTATATACGTACATGAAAATATATATTTAATAACATTGTTTTTATATTAATATCTTTCCCCCAATTTTTTTTTATGTTTACGCTTTATTTATGTAGAATGATTTGTCTTACTTTTTTGGATTCATGGTAGTTATTCTGCGTTTCTTTACAATAACTGGAAAACATACAACTTTAAAAATGTTAATGCTAACGGTTGGAGTGTCAGTTTGTAAATCCTTCTTCATCATTTTTGGAATGTTTCTGTTGGTCTTCTTTTATGCACTAGCTGGAACAATATTATTTGGTAAGAACTATTTATCGTATGTGTAGAGTTGTCGCTATTTATAAAATACATTTCATAATCGCAAAGGTACTGTTAAATATGGAGAAGGTATTGGTCGGCGGGCTAACTTTGGATCACCGGTGACTGGCGTTGCAATGTTGTTTCGGATTGTTACTGGCGAAGATTGGAATAAAATCATGCATGATTGTATGGTTCAGCCCCCATATTGTACGCTTGGTGAAAATTACTGGGAAACCGATTGTGGAAATTTCACTGCAAGTTTGATATATTTTTGCACATTTTACGTGATAATTACGTACATTGTACTTAATCTACTTGTGGGTAAGTAACAACAACTGTGATGTGCACAAGTACTTTGATTAATTCCTAAATTCAAACACTCACAGCTATTATAATGGAGAACTTTTCATTATTTTACTCAAATGAAGAGGACGCCTTACTATCCTATGCAGATATACGCAACTTTCAAAATACTTGGAACATTGTTGACATACACCAGCGTGGAGTTATACCCGTGCGTAGAGTGAAGTTCATTTTACGGCTCTTAAAGGGTCGTCTTGAATGTGATCCGCAAAAGGATCGATTACTTTTTAAATACATGTGTTATGAATTGGACAAGCTTCATAATGGCGAGGATGTAACATTTCATGATGTCATCAAGTAGGTCACTGTTTTACACTCGCACACATCAAGAATGCCATCAACATACAAACATTTTAGCATGCTGTCCTACCGATCTGTTGACATTCGAAAAGCACTTCAGCTGGAGGAACTGCTTGCTCGTGAAGAATTTGAGTACCTAGTAGAGGAGGAAGTAGCAAAGATGACTATACGTACCTGGTTGGAAGGCTGTTTAAAAAAAATACGTGTACAAAATGCCAGTGTAAGCTGTAAAAGAGCCTGTATTATCAAAGTGCAAATAATTGTGGTTTTGTTAATTATTGCTTTCAGAAGCAACAAAATTCATTGATTGCAGGTCTACGAGCTACGAATGAACAGACTGTGATGCGGCCAAATGTTCAAGAGGACTTGGCACCTAGTGGAGTTCTGGATAAGTCAGCAATTAGCACAATAAGTGGTGCTGTGGCTGGTACCTGTCCGCCCACCAGCGATGCCTTTTCACCTACTTTAAGCTCAACCGAAAACGATGAGAAGGATGCCAATAATAGCGCCGCAATGGTATTAAATCAATCGGATGTACATGCTGCTGGAGTTCGCCATGTCATGGCGGTATGCAGCAAACGTAGTTACGCCCTTAACCGAAGTGACTCCACAGGTAGCGCGGCTGGTCGAAAATTTTTGGCACCTACTTCAAGTGATCCCCAACAGCGCTCGACGTTAAGCGATAAGGAGCGACTACATATAAGCAGTCAACAGCGCAAAAAGAATTCAATGACAACCTTACAACATGTCGCTCAGCTCGGACAATTGGGCAAGCAACGCGACTCCAATAAGACATCAACGATTTTTAACGAAATTGGTCAATTTCACTATCCAATAATTAACCAAACTGTAGCTGCCACAGCTGCTTTACACGGCTTTGGGGATCATCAGCATCACCATGGTGTTCTCAACAGTTCTTCAGCCATGATGAGTCAACTGATTGGAGCCAGTGGAAAACTGTTGCCGTTTAACAATCAGGCGAACGCCGTGTATGAAGTCCACGATTGGTGGCAAGAGCAAGTCCTGTGTCCTCAAACTAGCGACGATGAAATATAGGAAAGCGTCCATTAATAACCATCACATTTGTTTCATGTGCAAGGTTGTATGACACAGAAAAATTACTTTCAAAAACAAAGATTATGAATCATGAAAATAAAATTTGTCTATTTAGTTAACATATTGATAATTATATAACATTGCGTTAATACATGAATTGTGCGAAAAGCAGGACTAAATTCTTAAATCTAAATCAAACGATTTATAATTGACTTGAAAAGCTGAATTCTAATGCTACGAGGGTCGTTCAATAAGTCTTTAGAAAAAGATATAAAAACACAGTTTTTTGCAGATTTTTTTTTTTATTTTTCAACATAGTCCCCTTTTAGCTCTACATACTTGGCCAATCGTTTTTCCAACATTTTTATCCCGTCCAAAAAATAGGATTTCGGAAGCTCTTCAAAATACTCATTTGTTTGAGCAATGACGTCTTCGTTGGAAGTGAACCGTCGTCCTCCAAGCCATTTCTTCAGATTGGGGAAAAGAAAATAGTCTCTAGGGGAAAAATCTGGTGAATAAGGGGGATGCTGCAACAATTCCATTTTCAATTCCTCTATTTTGGCCATGGAAACAGCGCAGGTGTGCACACGCGCATTGCCCTGATGCAAGAGGACTTTTTTCTTGTTCAGATGGGGTCGTTTGTCTTTGATTTCCTCGCTCAACCGATGCAATAACGACGCGTAATACGCGCCTGCGAATCCCAAAAGACCGTGGCCATCACCTTGCCGGCCGATGGCACAGTTTTTGCCTTCTTCGGAGCCCGTTCACCCTTGAAAATTCACTGTGATGACTGTCTCTTTGTTTCTGGAGTGTATTGATGTATCGAGGTTTCGTCTACAGTGACATATCGATGAAGAAATTCGGCCTGATTGCGATGAAAGAGCGCCAACATAACCTTAGAGTCCACTACACGATTGCGTTTATTCTCATCTGTGAGCGAACGCGGCACCCATCTTGCCGAAATTTTTTTCACATTTAAAATTGAAGTGACACTCCCTTGTGATATGCCTGTAGCCTCAACTAAATCGCGCACTTTGATTCGCCGATCGCCCAAAATCAGATTGTGGATTTTGTCGATGATTTCAGTAGTAGCCACCTTAACTGGACGTCCTAAACGATGTTCATCTTTTGTTGATGAACGGCCACGTTTAAATTCATTCACCCAGTTGTAAACCGTCGCAAACACAGGTGCAGATGTGCCATGAACTGCATCCAATTCGGCTTTGATATCCTTCGGACTTAAGCCTTTCAAATGAAGATGTTTGATGACAGCCCTGAACTCGCTTTTGTCCATTGTTACAAACACGTGTATTTTATAAACTTTGATCGACGATAAAAATTGACCTAAGTTATCGATCAAGCTGAAATTTGGACAGCTTTCCAATCGATTGTGGTACTTACAAAAAAAAAATCTTTACCGACACTACGAGCGCCATCACTCGGATTTTCTAAGGACTTATTGAACGACCCTCGTAGATTGACACATTTGAACATAGAGGTTCAATTCTTCAATCAATATTCTTAAATTTCGAATGAAAATTATTTATTATACCATGTACCTATAAGTACAAAGTTCGTTCGAATGTATGTATATGTAGGTTAAAGGATACGTCGCATATGTTGCTACAACCAAAATGTTCAGAATCAAAAATAAAATCGATTTAGATATGTCCATCTGTCCGTATAAACACCTAGATATAAGAGATGGTAAGAGCTAGAGTAACTAAACTTTGGATTTCGGTGTATTATGTAACTACTCAGATCAAGTTTATGTTTTTTTCTTCCCCGCCCTTCTTGCACACAAACTACAAGAATCTCTGGCATCCTTATCATATTAACTGAAATCCAAAAAATGATTGAAATCTGATAAAAACTAGCTTTCAAAAGAAGTTTTCCATACACAAAGCAAGCGCAACAACAACAATAACAACAAGAACAAGTATTAGTCTTCTAGTATATTCGTACGCATGCATACACATATGCAGGTACGCTTATATGTGTGTGTATGCATGCGTATTTCATCGACAGAGCTGGACTGCTGCTTTTCTAATTAAATGGTGTGAATGTCGTTTGATATTATCTCTTTTAAATTAGCTGTCTTTTAGTATTCGCTGGGTTTCATGTATTATTTTTTTGATTAGAAGTAAATTACGGCGATGACAATTTGACATATGTTTGTTTTACATGGTATATTACAGTGGGCCAGCTTTGAATGTAGCCGTTCTCAATTGTTTTTTTTTTTTTTTTTGGATTTTTTTATTATTTTCGAAACCATCCATTTTATGTTGCGTTGAGTAGTTTAATCCCAGGAACTCCGAAGAAATAAAGAATAATGCCCAACAGCGAATCTTCAAGTATCCTTTTAAAATGTTATTTTTCTCTCTGTATAGTCAAGTCAGTCTGTTCTTCCATTATCATGAATTTTATCAAGGTGAATTTTTATCCGGGGTCGATTTTGCCTTAAATTGTATATTTGAATATATTACAGAATTAATAAAATTATGCAAAAAGAATAAGAGAAAAACATATTTTCTCTTAATTTCTTCATAAAATTATATCGGTTCAATAAAGGACAAAATACGTTTGTCCAAGCTATATGGATCGGCAATCAGATACAACTAGATGACTTGGAGCAGTCACGCATTAACAAACTTATCGAGAAAAAACAAAAAAGGAAATTAAACTGTGGAATAACAACAGTTGAGTTGAATTTATGACATAATTTAAGTATATTATCATCCAGCGCCCAGTTATAAGATTAATATTAAGAATTATTTTTACATATGAAGAAAATTTAATGGTTAACTATCACATTAAGGATTGAATGACTGGTCCAAAGTGGATATTAAATTCGTAAACCGTTCAATTGGTTCCTAGGAAATGTTGAGTCCAGAAAATTACAAATTTAATTATTTCTATATATCTGTTGTTGTGATCTTTTAAAATAATTAGGATGTCTTATTGACATTCGCATTGTAGAATTTCAAGAAGCTTTAAAGTTTTTTATATATAATTTTTTATTTTAAATTCTGTTTTTAATTCCACCACTGCAGTTTCAATTACTTTCGACATTATGAAAATAATCAATATGCAATAGTTTGGTAATATATGCATGTATAGTGAAATCTCTATTTGTATTAAGTACACCTTACTACATATATGTACATACACACTAAGGTAAAGAGTGTTGTTAAGCCGTGATATGGGAATGTATGTAACAGGCAGAGGAAGTTATTTACGACGGCGTAAAGTGTAAGTTGGTCGCGAACAGATAAAGTAAAACTTCGAACTTCACAGAACTGACTACAGTTTCAAGGGTTGGGCTGCTTTTATGGACAGTGTGATTGTGTAATTCAATGTCTTACACTATATAATAATTTAAATGTAAAGGTATATCGATATGCCAAATACACTTCTTTAAATATTCTCTGTATATTTTCGTGATATATATTTTAATGATCTAGATATTTCAGCATAGACGGTATCAAAGGTTTGAAAACACTGTATATCTTAATAGTGTTTCTTTTACTGTGACTCAAAAATTTGTAAGCACACATATTATAAATGCAATCACTTTAAGTGATTCTTCTTTATTTATTATTTTTTTTCTACACAACATATGCAGAGAATGTATCTAATAAGGTATTTGTTTTAATTGAATAAAATTAGAATAAAACCAGTTTGAATAAATAAATGTTCTAATAATTAATTAAGCGCCGAAATGTTAAATTATTTTAACCAAATATTTGTATGATTTTTGGTAAATAGTTTACATAGTATACTATAAATAGTTATCTAATCTATGGGACAATTGGTTTTTTATAAAGCTAAACCTTAAACTTGTCTGCCGCATCACTTACAACTATAACTGTTTTTATGTTCTAATCAGTACTCAGCAGAAAATTACAAATTTGATATGTAATCAATAATAAGATAAGACATCAAATTTCTATTTTAATAGCGGTGCTCAAATTTGTCTTTTGTGTATTTACTGCGGACAGAGCTGCTTGGAAAATAATTGTAAATCTTTATTTATTATTCTTATTATTTTTTTGTTGTATCTGTTGTAGAATTAGAAAGCTTAACATTACATTAGCTTTGAATATAACTGAAATTGTATTAAGAACCCGATGTTAAATAAAGAAGTATGTTGACATCCTGTTAAATTGAGTGAGTATCATTTGAGTACAGCTCTTTTGAGCATGGCGCCTGGTGTTGTTCAGCTGATTAGCGTGATGCAGGAGCACGAAGAAATAGTTTTGCTGAATGGTGAAATAGAATAACTTTTTAACTAAAACGCATTTCACAAAAATTTAAACGCAGTTTTGTTCATTAGATACCTATTTTATATATAGTAAATAAATTGATCTTCAAATTTGCTTAATAACACTAAAAAGTGCGTATAACTAAAAATTTTTGCATCTATGAGCTCACAGCTTATTTCGTGCAAGCAACATAGTGTTAAAATTTAATACTAAAACTGAAAAATTCAAATCTGGTGTAGCCTTTCTTCTGTTTAATGATGTATTTTAAAGCTATTGCAATTGATAAAATGAACTTTTATATAGTTTCTTTTGGTTGTTTTGTACCATTCTTCTATGAGAGCTTGTTTCTACTAATTTTTGCTGGATATAGGCCTATTGCAAATAGCGTGATCAAGAATTGCCCTACAATTCTCAATCACATTATTGTCTGGGGACTGGGATGGTGAAATAATGGCATGGGGGCAATTTCAGATCAACCAGGGCTACACAATAGTCAATTTGTGTTTTGGGTCATTTCCCTGATACCAACCAAACCGCCTTCCCGCGCCCATTCTGTCAGAGCTTTGAATTAGATTATCAGTTAATAATTGAAGGAATATCCTTGTAACAATGTTCACATCAATAAAAACCAGATTCCTTACTTCTGATGCAGACATATAAGCCCAAACATTGACACTCCAGCCTTTGCGTTTTCAAGTTGGTCATAGGTGACCCGTTTGGAGCTCCGTATTCGGTTGTTGTCAAATATATTCCATCCTATTCTGCTGAAATGTATTTAATTTGAACTCGTCTGCAGAAATAACATCATTCCAGTAGCCGATCGGACGATTTTTGATTTTGGTGTGGAATTTAAGTCCACATAGCAGATATTGCTTATTTATAAACGGCATCTTCCGAGTTACTCCACCATTAACGTAGTGATTCCGAGGTATATGCTCCATAGTTTCTACTGAACATTACTTTCACATTTATTGTCTACCTATGGCATACATTTTGGAGCCGATAATTTTCGATTGGCTTTATATTTTCAGGCATTGCGTCATTCCTCTACATCCCTTAATATTTTATTTGGTACATCCAGGGCCGTTTTTGTCATCCAAATTAATCAGACAAAGCGTTGAATGGTTTATTATATTATACTGAGACTTCTTTTAACTATCCTGATGATTTTCCGCTGTTAGCCATTACTCTCTTTTGCCATTTCAGCCCTGGCTATAAAGACTCATAATGATTCCATTAAGCGGCATTGCACATATTGAAATATCTAAATATGCATCTTTATATTACATAATTTGTTAGTGTTTACTAAAAATAAATGTATACATTTTCTGAACTGGTACTTATTTGCATTGGTTAATAAACGCATAGTATGATAATTTTACTATAAGCACACCTTACACAATGTGTAGACAGTACACACATAAAATACGTTAACGTTAGCGTAATAACAAAACTTCAAAATATTGTGGAAGCGTGCCAACGACAATTTCTTTAGTATGACTATGATACAAACACTTACGTGCTGTTCTGTTCATGCCCTTCATCATGAACCGCAACCATATTGAGACTCGCCAATAACTTGCAGTTTTGATAAGCAATGTCTTATGTAAGTTTTGCTAGAGTTTATTAAATATGAGTGCGTGCCCTGCCAGAGGGTATGCATCCGTATTACGACAATTTATTTCTGAAATATATTTATAGAAAACATTGCAAATTTTTGCAATACCTGCAATTTGGACACCATAAAAGATGACTTAAATACTAAGTATTAGGACAGTTGAATAGTAGTGCCAAGGGCGTCGTCAGACTGCTCGTACAATTGTTTACCTCCAAAGTTAAACCAAACCATCTGTGTGTGCTCCAATCTAAAAAAATTTGCAGTATGAAATTACTGATAATATACTTATTAATTGCATCAGGTGCTTCATTTACCCTTTTTGGGCCACATATTCGAATCTCGCCTGGCAAATATCAAAATGAGATTGTATTGCACTTTCGGAATCCCTGCGATAATAAGACAAGCCATTCAACTACTATTTACCCGCCGTCCAAACCATATAAACATCATACAACGACACCACAATGTGAGCATCACAAAACAAATTCAACGAAAAAGCCAAGCGAACACAAAACATCAACGACTCATATGTGCCATGAAAGCTTAACAACATCAACAAAGAGTACAACCCCAAAATCGACGTACCAAAGTACTTTAGAAACAACTCAATATATCAACACTTCAACAAAGACTGAAAATACCAATACACCAACACCAACACCAACACCAACAAGGATTACACAAGGACAAACAACCAATGAAGAACCAACGTTGAAATCGAGTACACGAGGACAAACAAACTTGAAGACGACCACTCAAGAAACAATTACATCCAAAACAACACTGCAAAGCTTCACAACACGAAATCCAAGCACTCATTGGTCTCCGATACCAAGCTCTACAACATCAAAGCCTAGTACCCAAGGAGAAACAACTTTCAAGACAACCGTGACAAGCTCAACGGCATTCAAGCCAACTTCTCAAAAACCAACCACCTTAAAGTCAACCGTGCCAAGTTCAACAACAATAATCTCCAGCACTCATCAGTCAACAATTCCAAGCTCTACAACTTTAAAGCCAAGCACCCAAAGACAAACTACCTTGAAGACAACCGTGACAAGCTCAACGACTTTCAAGCCAACTTCTCAAAAACCAACCACCTTGAAGTCAACCGTGCCTAGTTCATCAACACGAAAGTCCAGCACTCATCGACCGACTATTCCAAGCTCTTCAACTTCAAAGCCAAGTTCCCAAAGACAAACAACCTTAAAGACAACCGTGCCAAGCTCAACGACATTCAAGTCAACTTCTCAAAAACCAACCACCTTGAAGTCAACCGTGCCTAGTTCATCAACACGAAAGTCCAGCACTCATCGACCGACTATTCCAAGCTCTTCAACTTCAAATCCTAGCACCCAAAGACAAACAACCTTGAAGACAACCGTGCCAAGCTCAACGACATTCAAGCCAACTACTCAAAAACCAACCACCTTAAAGTCAACCGTGCCTATTTCTTCAACACAAAAGCTAAGCACTCATCAGTCAACAATTCCAAGCTCTACAACTTCAAAGCCTAGCACCCAAAGACAAACTACCTTGAAGACAACCGTGCCAAGCTCAACAACAATAAAGTCCAACACTCATCAGTCAACATTTCCAAGTTCTACAACTTCAAAGCCTAGCACCCAAAGACAAACTACCTTAGAGACAACCGTGCCTAGTTCAACAACACATAAGCCAAGCACTCATCGGTCAACAATTCCAAGCTCTACAACTTCAAAGCCTAGCACCCAAAGACAAACTACATTGAAGACAACCGTACATAGTTCAACAACACAAAAGCCAAGCACTCATCGGTCAACAATTCCAAGCTCTACAACTTCAAAGCCTAGCACCCAAAGACAAACAACCTTGAAGACAACCGTGCCAAGCTCAACGACATTCAAGCCAACTACTCAAAAACCAACCACCTTAAAGTCAACCGTGCCTATTTCTTCAACACAAAAGCTAAGCACTCATCAGTCAACAATTCCAAGCTCTACAACTTCAAAGCCTAGCACCCAAAGACAAACTACCTTGAAGACAACCGTGCCAAGCTCAACGACATTCAAGTCAACTTCTCAAAAACCAACCACCTTGAAGTCAACCGTGCCTAGTTCATCAACACGAAAGTCCAGCACTCATCGACCGACTATTCCAAGCTCTTCAACTTCAAATCCTAGCACCCAAAGACAAACAACCTTGAAGACAACCGTGCCAAGCTCAACGACATTCAAGCCAACTACTCAAAAACCAACCACCTTAAAGTCAACCGTGCCTATTTCTTCAACACAAAAGCTAAGCACTCATCAGTCAACAATTCCAAGCTCTACAACTTCAAAGCCTAGCACCCAAAGACAAACTACCTTGAAGACAACCGTGCCAAGCTCAACGACATTCAAGTCAACTTCTCAAAAACCAACCACCTTGAAGTCAACCGTGCCTACTTCAACAACAATAAAGTTCAGCACTCATCAGTCAACAATTCCAAGCTCTACAACTTCAAATCCTATCACCCAAAGACAAACAACCTTGAAGACAACCGTGCCAAGCTCAACGACATTCAAGTCAACTACTCAAAAACCAACCACCTTAAAGTCAACCGTGCCTATTTCTTCAACACGAAAGCCAAGCACTCATCAGTCAACAATTCCAAGCTCTACAACTTCAAAGTCTAGCACCCAAGGAAAAACAACCTTGAAGACAACCGTGCCAAGCGTAACGACATTCAAGCCAATTTCCCAAAAATCAACCACCTTGAAGTCAACCGTGCCAAGTTCAACAACAATAAAGTCCAACACTCATCAGTCAACATTTCCAAGTTCTACAACTTCAAAGCCTAGCACCCAAAGACAAACTACCTTAGAGACAACCGTGCCTAGTTCAACAACACATAAGCCAAGCACTCATCGGTCAACAATTCCAAGCTCTACAACTTCAAAGCCTAGCACCCAAAGACAAACTACATTGAAGACAACCGTACCTAGTTCAACAACACAAAAGTCAAGCACTCATCTGTCAACAATTCCAAGCTCTACAACTTCAAAGCCTATTACCCAAAGACAAACAACTTTAATAAGCTCAACGACATTTAAGCCAACTTCTCAAAAACCTACCACCTTGAAGTCAACCGTGCCTACTTCAACAACAATAAAGCCCAGCACACATCATTCAACAATTCCAAGCTCTACAACTTCAAAGCCTAGCACCCAAAAACAAACTACCTTGGAGTCAACCGTGCCTAGTTCATCAACTATAAAGTCCAGCACTCATCAGTCTACAATTCCAAGCTCTACAACTTCAAAGTCTAGCACCCAAAGACAAACTACTTTGAAGTCAACCGTGCCAAGCTCAACGACATTCAAGCAAACTTCTCAAAACCCAACTACCTTTAAGTCAACCGTGCCAACTTCAACAACAATAAAGTCCAGCACTAATCGGTCAACAATTCCAAGCTCTACAACTTCAAAGCCAAGCACCCAAAGACAAACTACCTTGAAGACATCCGTGCCTAGTTCAACAACACAAAAGACAAGCACTCATCAGTCAACAATTCCAAGCTCTACAACTTCAAAGCCTAGCACCCAAAGACAAACAACCTTGAAGACAACCGTGCCAAGCTCAACGACTTTCAAGCCAACTTCTCAAAAACCTACCACCTTGAAGTCAACCGTGCCTAGTTCAACAACAATAAAGCTCAGCACACATCATTCGACAATTCCAAGCTCTACAACTTCAAAACCTAGCACCCAAAAACAAACTACCTTGAAGACAACCGTGCCTAGTTCAACAACACAAAAGCCAAGCACTCATCAGTCAACAATTCCAAGCTCTACAGCTTCAAAGCCTAGCACCCAAAGACAAACTACCTTGAAGACAACCGTGCCAAGCTCAACGACATTCAAGTCAACTTCTCAAAAACCAACCACCTTAAAGTCATCCGTGCCTAGTTCAACAACAATAAAGTCCAGCACTCATCAGTCAACAATTCCAAGCTCTACAACTTCAAAGCTAAGCACCCAAAGACAAACAACTTTACCAAGCTCAACGACATTTAAGCCAACTTCTCAAAAACCAACCACCTTAAAGTCAACCGTGCCTACTTCAACAACAATAAAGTCCAGCTCTCATCAGTCAACAATTCCAAGCTCTACAACTTCAAAGCCAAGCACCCAAAGACAAACAACTTTACCAAGATCAACGACATTTAAGCCAACTTCTCAAAAACCAACCACCTTAAAGTCAACCGTGCCTACTTCAACAACAATAAAGTCCAGCTCTCATCAGTCAACAATTCCAAGCTCTACAACTTCAAATCCTAGCACCCAAAGACAAACAACCTTGAAGACAACCGTGCCTAGTTCAACAACACAAAAGCCAAGCACTCATCGGTCAACAATTCCAAGCTCTACAACTTCAGAGCCAAGCACCCAAAGACAAACTACCTTGAAGACAACCGTGCCAAGCTCAACGACATTCAAGTCAACTTCTCAAAAACCAACCACCTTAAAGTCAACCGTGCCTAGTTCAACAACAATAAAGTCCAGCACTCATCAGTCAACAATTCCAAGCTCTACAACTTCAAAGCCAAGCACCCAAAGACAAACAACTTTACCAAGCTCAACGACATTTAAGCCAACTTCTCAAAAACCAACCACCTTAAAGTCAACCGTGCCTACTTCAACAACAATAAAGTCCAGCTCTCATCAGTCAACAATTCCAAGCTCTACAACTTCAAATCCTAGCACCCAAAGACAAACAACCTTGAAGACAACCGTGCCTAGTTCAACAACACAAAAGCCAAGCACTCATCGGTCAACAATTCCAAGCTCTACAACTTCAGAGCCAAGCACCCAAAGACAAACTACCTTGAAGACAACCGTGCCAAGCTCAACGACATTCAAGTCAACTTCTCAAAAACCAACCACCTTAAAGTCAACCGTGCCTAGTTCAACAACAATAAAGTCCAGCACTCATCAGTCAACAATTCCAAGCTCTACAACTTCAAAGCCAAGCACCCAAAGACAAACAACTTTACCAAGCTCAACGACATTTAAGCCAACTTCTCAAAAACCAACCACCTTAAAGTCAACCGTGCCTACTTCAACAACAATAAAGTCCAGCTCTCATCAGTCAACAATTCCAAGCTCTACAACTTCAAATCCTAGCACCCAAAGACAAACAACCTTGAAGACAACCGTGCTAAGCTCAACGACATTCAAGCCAACTACTCAAAAACCAACCACCTTAAACTCAACCGTGCCTATTTCTTCAACACGAAAGCCAAGCACTCATCAGTCAACAATTCCAAGCTCTACAACTTCAAAGCCAAGCACCCAAAGACAAACTACCTTGAAGACAACCGTGCCTAGTTCAACAACGCAAAAGCCAAGCACTCATCAGTCAACAATTCCAAGCTCTACAACTTCAAAGCCTAGCACCCAAAGACAAACAATTTTACCAAGCTCAACGACATTCAAGTCAACTTCTCAAAAACCTACCACCTTGAAGTCAACCGTGCCTACTTCAACAACAATAAAGTCCAGCACTCATCAGTCAACAATTCCAAGCTCTACAACTTCAAAGCCTAGCACCCAAAGACAAACTACATTGAAGACAACCGTACCTAGTTCAACAACACAAAAGCCAAGCACTCATCGGTCAACAATTCCAAGCTCTACAACTTCAGAGCCTAGCACCCAAAGACAAACTACCTTGAAGACAACCGTGCCAAGCTCAACGACATTCAAGTCAACTTCTCAAAAACCAACCACCTTAAAGTCAACCGTGCCTACTTCAACAACAATAAAGTCCAGCTCTCATCAGTCAACAATTCCAAGCTCTACAACTTCAAATCCTAGCACCCAAAGACAAACAACCTTGAAGACAACCGTGCTAAGCTCAACGACATTCAAGCCAACTACTCAAAAACCAACCACCTTAAACTCAACCGTGCCTATTTCTTCAACACGAAAGCCAAGCACTCATCAGTCAACAATTCCAAGCTCTACAGCTTCAAAGCCTAGCACCCAAAGACAAACTACCTTGAAGACAACCGTGCCAAGCTCAACGACTTTCAAGCCAACTTCTCAAAAACCAACCACCTTAAAGTCAACCGTGCCTAGTTCAACAACAATAAAGTCCAGCACTCATCAGTCAACAATTCCAAGCTCTACAACTTCAAAGCCAAGCACCCAAAGACAAACTACCTTGGTGACAACCGTGCCTAGTTCAACAACACAAAAGCCAAGCACTCATCTGTCAACAATTCCAAGCTCTACAACTTCAAAGCCGATTACCCAAAGACAAACTACCTTGAAGACAACCGTGCCAAGCTCAACGACTTTCAAGCCAACTTCTCAAAAACCAACCACCTTAAAGTCAACCGTGCCTAGTTCCACAACAATAAAGTCCAGCACTTATCAGTCAACAATTCCAAGCTCTTCAACTTCAAAGCCAAGCACCCAAAGACAAACTACCTTGGTGACAACCGTGCCTAGTTCCACAACACAAAAGCCAAGCACTCATCTGTCAACAATTCCAAGCTCTACAGCTTCAAAGCCTAGCACCCAAAGACAAACAACTTTACCAAGCTCAACGACATTCAAGTCAACTTCTCAAAAACCTTCCACCTTGAAGTCAACCGTGCCTACTTCAACAACAATAAAGTCCAGCACTCATCAGTCAACAATTCCAAGCTCTACAACTTCAAAGCCTAGCACCCAAAGACAAACTACATTGAAGACAACCGTGCCTAGTTCAACAACACAAAAGCCAAGCACTCATCAGTCAACAATTCCAAGCTCTACAACTTCAAAGCCTAGCACCCAAAGACAAAGTACCTTAGAGACAACCGTGCCTAGTTCAACAACACAAAAGCCAAGCACTCATCAGTCAACAATTCCAAGCTCTACAGCTTCAAAGCCTAGCACCCAAAGACAAACTACCTTGAAGACAACCGTGCCAAGCTCAACGACTTTCAAGCCAACTTCTCAAAAACCAACCACCTTAAAGTCAACCGTGCCTAGTTCCACAACAATAAAGTCCAGCACTCATCAGTCAACAATTCCAAGTTCTACAACTTCAACGCCTAGCACCCAAAAACAAACTACCTTGAAGTCAACCGTGCCTAGTTCATCAACTATAAAGTCCAGCACTCATCAGTCTACAATTCCAAGCTCTACAACTTCAAAGTCTAGCACCGAAAGACAAACTACTTTGAAGTCAACCGTGCCTAGTTCAACAACACAAAAGCCAAGCACTCATCGGTCAACAATTCCAAGCTCTACAGCTTCAAAGCCTAGCACCCAAAAACAAACTACCTTGAAGACAACCGTGCCTAGTTCAACAACACAAAAGCCAAGCACTCATCAGTTAACAATTCCAAGCTCTACAACTTCAAAGCCTATTACCCAAAGACAAACAACTTTACCAAGCTCAACGACATTTAAGCCAACTTCTCAAAAACCTACCACTTTGAAGTCAACCGTGCCTAGTTCAACAACAATAAAGCCCAGCACTCATCAGTCAACAATTCCAAGCTCTACAACTTCAAAGCCTAGCACCCAAAGACAAACTACCTTGAAGACAACCGTGTCAAGCTCAACGACATTCAAGTCAACTTCTCAAAAACCTACCACCTTGAAGTCAACCGTGCCTAGTTCAACAACAATAAAGCCCAGCACACATCATTCAACAATTCCAAGCTCTACAGCTTCAAAGCCTAGCACCCATAGACAAACTACCTTGAAGACAACCATGCCTAGTTCAACAACACAAAAGCCAACCACTCATCAGCCAACAATTCCAAGCTCTACAACTTCAAAGCCTAGCACCCAAAGACAAACTACCTTGAAGACAACCGTGCCTAGTTCAACAACACAAAAGCCAAGCACTCATCGGTCAACAATTCCAATCTCTACAGCTTCAAAGCCTAGCACCCAAAGACAAACTACCTTGAAGACAACCGTGCCTAGTTCAACAACACAAAAGCCAAGCACTCATCAGTCAACAATTCCAAGCTCTACAACTTCAAAGCCTAGCACCCAAAGACAAACAACTTTACCAAGCTCAACGACATTTAAGCCAACTTCTCAAAAACCTACCACCTTGAAGTCAACCGTGCCTAGTTCAACAACAATAAAGCCCAGCACACATCATTCAACAACTCCAAGCTCTACAACTTCAAAGCCTAGCACCCAAAAACAAACTACCTTGAAGACAACTATGCCTAGTTCAACAACACAAAAGCCAAGCACTCATCAGTCAACAATTCCAAGCTCTACAACTTCAAAGCCTAGCACCCAAAGACAAACTACCTTGAAGACAACCGTGCCTAGTTCAACAACACAAAAGCCAAGCACTCATCGGTCAACAATTCCAAGCTCTACAGCTTCAAAGCCTAGCACCCAAAGACAAACTACCTTGAAGACAACCGTGCCTAGTTCAACAACAATAAAGCCCATCACACATCATTCAACAATTCCAAGCTCTACAGCTTCAAAGCCTAGCACCCATAGACAAACTACCTTGAAGACAACCGTGCCAAGCTCAATGACATTCAAGTCAACTTCTCAAAAACCAACCACCTTGAAGTCAACCGTGCCTAGTTCTACAACAATAAAGTCCATTACACATCATTCAACAATTCCAAGCTCTACAACTTCAAAGCCTAGCACCCAAAGACAAACTACTTTGAAGACAACCGTGCCTAGTTCAACAACACAAAAGCCAAGCTCTCATTGGTCAACAATTCCAAGCTCTACAACTTCAAAGCCTAGCACGCAAAGACAAACTACCTTGAAGACAACCGTGCCTGGTTCGACAACACAAAAGCCAAGCACTCATCGGACAACAATTCCAAGCTCTACAACTTCAAAGCCTACCACGCAAAGACAAACTACCTTGAAGACAACCATGCCAAGCTCAACGACATTCAAATCAACTTCTCAAAAACCAACCACCTTGAAGTCAACCGTGCCTAGTTCTACAACAATAAAGTCCAATACACATCATTCAACAATTTCAAGCTCTACAACTTCAAAGCCTAGCACCCAAAGACAAACTACCTTGAAGACAACTATGCCTAGTTCAACAACACAAAAGCCAAGCACTCATCAGTCAACAATTCCAAGCTCTACAACTTCAAAGCCTAGCACCCAAAGACAAACTACCATGAAGACAACCGTGCCTAGTTCAACAACACAAAAGCCAAGCACTCATCGGTCAACAATTCCAAGCTCTTCAGCTTCAAAGCCTAGCACCCAAAGACAAACTACCTTGAAGACAACCGTGCCTAGTTCAACAACAATAAAGCCCAGCACACATCATTCAACAATTCCAAGCTCTACAGCTTCAAAGCCTAGCACCCATAGACAAACTACCTTGAAGACAACCGTGCCAAGCTCAATGCCATTCAAGTCAACTTCTCAAAAACCAACCACCTTGAAGTCAACCGTGCCTAGTTCTACAACAATAAAGTCCATTACACATCATTCAACAATTCCAAGCTCTACAACTTCAAAGCCTAGCACCCAAAGACAAACTACTTTGAAGACAACCGTGCCTAGTTCAACAACACAAAAGCCAAGCTCTCATTGGTCAACAATTCCAAGCTCTACAACTTCAAAGCCTAGCACGCAAAGACAAACTACCTTGAAGACAACCGTGCCTGGTTCAACAACACAAAAGCCAAGCACTCATCGGACAACAATTCCAAGCTCTACAACTTCAAAGCCTACCACGCAAAGACAAACTACCTTGAAGACAACCATGCCAAGCTCAACGACATTCAAATCAACTTCTCAAAAACCAACCACCTTGAAGTCAACCGTGCCTAGTTCTACAACAATAAAGTCCATTACACATCATTCAACAATTCCAAGCTCTACAACTTCAAAGCCTAGCACCCAAAGACAAACTACCTTGAAGACAACTATGCCCAGTTCAACAACACAAAAGCCAAGCACTCATCAGTCAACAATTCCAAGCTCTACAACTTCAAAGCCTAGCACCCAAAGACAAACTACCTTGAAGACAACCGTGCCTAGTTCAACAACACAAAAGCCAAGCACTCATCGGTCAACAATTCCAAGCTCTACAGCTTCAAAGCCTAGCACGCAAAGACAAACTACCTTGAAGACAACCGTGCCTGGTTCAACAACACAAAAGCCAAGCACTCATCGGACAACAATTCCAAGCTCTACAACTTCAAAGCCTACCACGCAAAGACAAACTACCTTGAAGACAACCATGCCAAGCTCAACGACATTCAAATCAACTTCTCAAAAACCAACCACCTTGAAGTCAACCGTGCCTAGTTCTACAACAATAAAGTCCATTACACATCATTCAACAATTCCAAGCTCTACAACTTCAAAGCCTAGCACCCAAAGACAAACTACCTTGAAGAGAACCGTGCCTAGTTCAACAACACAAAAGCCAAGCACTCATCAGTCAACAATTCCAAGCTCTACAACTTCAAAGTCTAGCACACAAAGACAAACTACTTTGAAGTCAACCGTGCCAAGCTCAACGACATTCAAGCAAACTTCTCAAAACCCAACTACCTTAAAGTCAACCGTGCCAACTTCAACAACAATAAAGTCCAGCACTCATCAGTCAACATTTCCAAGCTCTTCAACTTCAAAGCCTAGCACCCAAAGACAAACTACATTGAAGACAACCGTGCCTAGTTCAACAACACAAAAGCCAAGCTCTCATCGGTCAACAATTCCAAGCTCTACAACTTCAAAGCCTAGCACCCAAAGACAAACTACCTTGAAGACAACCGTGCCAAGCTCAACGACTTTCAAGTCAACTTCTCAAAAACCTACCACCTTGAAGTCAACCGTGCCTAGTTCTACAACAATAAAGTCCAGCACACATCATTTAACAATTCCAAGCTCTACAACTTCAACGCCTAGCACCCAAAAACAAACTACCTTGAAGTCAACCGTGCCTAGTTCATCAACTACAAAGTCCAGCACTCATCAGTCTACAATTCCAAGCTCTACAACTTCAAAGTCTAGCACCCATAGACAAACTACTTTGAAGTCAACCGTGCCAAGCTCAACGACATTCAAGCAAACTTCTCAAAACCCAACTACCTTAAAGTCAACCGTGCCAACTTCAACAACAATAAAGTCCAGCACTAATCGGTCAACAATTTCAAGCTCTACAACTTCAAAGCCAAGCACCCAAAGACAAACTACCTTGAAGACAACCGTGCCTAGTTCAACAACACAAAAGACAAGCACTCATCGGTCAACAATTCCAAGCTCTACAACTTCAAAGCCTAGCACCCAAAGACAAACAACCTTGAAGACAACCGCGCCAAGCTCAACGACTTTCAAGGCTACTTCTCAAAAACCAACCACTTTTAAGTCAACCGTGCCTAGTTCAACAACAATAAAGTCCAGCAGTCATCAGTCAACAATACCAAGCTCTACAGCTTCAATGCCCAGCACCCAAAAACAAACTACCTTGAAGACAACCTTGCCAAGCTCAACGACATTTAAGCCAACTTCCCAAAAACCAACCACCTTAAAGACAACTGTGCCAAGCTTAACAACACTGAAGCCGTTTACTCAAAAATCAGACACCACTCACTCTCCTGTAGAAACTACAAGAAGTTTACCAACGGATGTTCCTAAAACAACAACTAATTCACTACCTCCTTTCAACATCTTTAAGGTTCGTTCGACTACCGAGCGAATTATAGAAGGGGCTGATTATTTCTAAAGTTATTTTGTTCTCTACTGCAGTGTCTTTATCTCAATTTATTTAAATATATAATAATGTCTATTGGTTGCGATTTTCTTAGTTTTTGATATACAGGGTATGCAAGCAACTAACCTCGTAGAAAGTCAGCCATCAGGAGCTTTTTAGAAAAACAATATGAATTTTCTATTTTGGGGGCTATGATGCTCGGTTTCTTGGTGAAGTGTGGCTCAATAGACAGTTTTTCAAATCTTTTAAAATAGTTTAAAGCTATAAAGATCACTTAAATAATATAGGAGATCAGAGATAATCAAGATTCTAGCTTAGCTTGTTATACTAAAGTTTTAAAAATACCCTTGTCATTCGTCGTTTTTTACATCAGGGTGGAAGTTGGCGTGTTCAAGATTCAAAATAAATTGCCTTTGTGGGGATACGAATACTGTTAATTTTCCCTGGTCATTCAGTCCCTCAAATCTTGGCGATAGTATCACCATGCAAAAAACAGACGGATATATTGACTAATTTGAGGGGACTGTTAGCTATGAATAAGAACATATGTATATCACGAAGATTCATTAGCCGAGTCTTCCACCGGACTTTCGGCGAAACGTTTTTTGGCGCGTGGCATGATGATTTAATTTTCGAAACTAGACTGCCTTTTTTCACTCTTCCCTTTCCAATTAATTTAGTCCACAGCTTATATCCAGACAAACCGGCCATCACAAATAGCTTGCAGTTTTTTTTTTTATTAGCCGGCCAAAAAACAGATGTCCGATCATCACCAAAATTTCAGTATTAATGCAGCAAATGGCGAACAACATAACTCGGGTGCTCACCTCTACAGAAAGTCGTGAAACATGAAACTGATTCGGGCGTTTACAATTCATTTATTCTTTACTCTATTTCAAGATCACAGCCCTCACTGGCTTGATCTGTGGCATCTTCATTACTGGCTTCATCATTCAGTTCTGCGATTTCTTCATCGTCATGTGGTAATCCCCTTCTCAGACATACGTCTCAAAAATTCGTGAGAATATTAAAATGTTCTCTTATTAGTTAATGCCTTAAGTCTCTACCGATCCCTTCCAATATTTCGGTCACTTAAAACGGTCCTCTAAACTTAGGGTCTAATTTTGTCTAATGACGCTCATCGTTTTTAAGCAAAACGTGGTCACCAACTTTATGTCTTACAATAGTAGCCTTATCTTTATCAAATCCATTTAGTAGCCATTTCTCTAATTTTATCAATATCAACATCGTTCTCATTTTCAACAACAGGTACGAAACCAAACGGCCTTGCTTCTTTGCCATTAAGCATTTCTAAAGGGCTAAGCTTAGTTACTCTATTGGGCGTACAATTAAGAGCCAGTTGGATTTCGCATTAAGCATCCTGCCATGACCCCTGACCCGTTTCAACCGCCGTTAACATGGCGATTAGATGCAAATCTATCTTTTGAACAGAGCAGAAATCACTGAATGCTGTGCTAGAAAAACTACGTCCCTGATCTGCGATCAGACGAGAAGGTACGTCGAACAATGATATTAGTGATCTTAATGCCTTAATACAACTCTCTGTGTCTAGCCTCGCTATATGAGACAAAGAGACAAACTTCGTGAAGGCGTCTATTGACACGATTATGTATTCCTTTTGTTCATTTTTACCACTAAGCTTCCCTGTGATGTCGATGTGGACTGTATGCCACGGGGTGTTAACCTTCGGTAGGGGATGCAATTCGGCTTGTACCCTACCAGATGGGGGCTTTGACAATCTGCATGTAATACGGTTGTTGACAAATTTGCGAACGTATTTGGACATCTTGTCAAACCAATAGTATTCGTACATTTTCTAAAGTGGTTTTTTCCCAACCGAGGTGCATAATTGACTCGTGCACATTGTTTACGGCTGACCACCTAAAGGGCTTTGAGATGATAGAGAGACAACGAGTTCTTCCATTTCTTTGAATTTTTCTATACAGTGTTCCTGCCCTCAATTCGTACGTTTGGCCAAATCCTCAGAAAGATCATCGTTACGCAATTTAGAAACAATAGACGACGTTTCTTCGTCTCGATGCTGCTCAGCTAACAACCAATTGTCAGTAATCTCTGTCAAATTTATATGTTTTCTACTATACCTTTTGACTTGATGTGATCTTTTGATATGGGATTTCGAGACAGAAAATCTACGTGAGCCATTTGTTCGCCAGGCCTATACTGAATATCAAACTCAAAAGATTGCATGTATGACCACCACCTATGGACCCTCGGAGTCTGTTCCGCTTTCGTGCGAGATGCCTTGAGCGAATTAGAATCGGTAAAAACGATAAAATGTCAACCATGCAAGTAATGGCGAAAATGCTTAATAGAATTAAAAACTGCAAGTGTTTCCAACTCATAGGAGTGATAACGCGATTCCGCTGACGAAGTCCGTTTACTAAAGTATTCGATAACTCGTGGCTTGTGTTCGATTTTGTGCAAAAAATTACGCCATAGCCATCAGTACTCGCATCTGTATGAAGCTCAATAGGAAATTGTGGATCGAAGATAGTAAGAACAGGTTCACTAGTCAGGATAGAAATTACTTTCTGTCGTATTATATTATAGTTAGAGCATAGAGGGGTTTCAATACCTGTGAAAACTTGGGTACAAACTGACGAAAGTACGAGACCAGTCCAATAAATTGTCTCAGTTGAGTCACAGATTGCGGAGGCGGTAAATCTACAAGAGCTTGTATCTTCCTAAGATTCAGTCGAATTCCACCTGCTCTAACTTCGAAGCCCAAATATTCTACACAAGATTTAAGAAAGGAGCATTTTTTGATGTTGAAAGAAAATCCTGATTCGGCGAGTGCTTGTAAAGTACTTTGTAGTCTGTTGAAAGCTTCCTCCTTTGTGCGTGCAACTATCAATACATCGTCCATGTAAACGATGGCATATGTATAAGTCGGATCACCTAGGGCACGATTAATAGCCCTTTGGAATACAGAAGACGCATTTTTAAGTCCAAAAGGCATAGTATTCATACTGCCCTTCTGGGGTTACAAACGCTATCCGTTCAATAGAGCTTGGATGTATTGGGATCTGATGGAAGCCACACGCCATATCAATGCACGTGAAAAACCTAGCACCACTCAACCTAGCTATCTGGTCAGATATAAGTGGCAACGGGTACTTGTCTGAAACAGTATTGGCATTAAGCTCCCGATAATCAACACACAGGCGGTCTGTTCCATTTTTCTTAAGGACAAGTAACATCGGACTCGCGAAAGGAGAGGAGCTGGGTCTTATTACGTTTGCTTCCAACAGCTCTTGAATGGAATGTGTAACCTTTTCCTTTTCTTCCACACTTAATCGGTAAGGGCGCCTCTGAACCGTCTTATTTTGATCAACCAAGCGAATCTCTAGCTGTCCTGTAGTCACGAGGCTCTTTGGTATACCGTTTATGAACGAGTTTGAATACCTCTGTAATATTGATGGCAGCTTATCTTTATCCTGTCCATGTACATCGGTATCGACACCAGCCAGGTCAGGAGTGCATTCGGTGACTACGACAGGTAATACAGACTTTTCGTTAAACATAGTAATGGCGCTTGATGTAATTATCACGCCGATGCCGTGGCTCAAAATTTTCCGACCAATCAGAGCGTCGTATTTTAAATGATTATCTAAAACTACGTGAAATAAGATTTCAAAAGAACGCTCACAAATTAAAACATTCGCAAAATATCTTTAAAGTGCTGCAAGCAGAGTTGCCACCTATACCCCTCAATGTTACTACGTTGTTTATTATAGTGCCAGATAATCTCAGTGATGCAGTCTCTTTGATGAGTGAACACTCGCCTCCAGAGTCGAAGTAAAATTGGAACGATTCACCAAACTGCAACAACGTTCCCAAGGGCTCAAGTACGGTACATAGATTCACATCTTTCATGGTATTACTCTTGATCCACATTTATAACATATCACGGATGATCGATCTTTTGCTCCAATATATTCAGGTTGTTGATTACGGGGCTGCTAACGCTGAGTTGTCTCTTTGTTTGTGTCCGGGTTTGCCATAATTATAACACGTGATGTGAGACATAGTCCTGACTCGTTTCTGGTTTTGATATCCGTCGTAAAAACCAAACGGCGCAATCGTTTGTCTATCCCAGCTGCATATGCCAACGTAACGTATACTGCAATCTGCTCAACGCTGAGTGACTTCCAGCGGGCCATAAGTGATGTGACCATTCTGCTTCCGTACAGCGACAAGCACTCTCCTTCGATTGGGCGTGCATTAAGCAAATTCATAACGTTTGCGGCCAAAGTCTTAGTTCCAGAAAAATATTGCAGAAATAATTCTCGAAACTGCGTCCATGTAATGCCGGGAAAACATGTCTGCGAGAGTCAGTGAGATGCGGTGCCTTCCAATGATTTGCTGGGGGCCATTACAAAAGCGCTGCCCACTAGCTGGTTTTCAGACAAGATGTAGTCGACCGTTGAACACCAGGAGAGAGCGTCTGATCCGGCACGATCAGGGTTGAACTTTGGCAGAACAATGTTTTTGGCTTCCTTTGTCTCGTTTTGAGAGCACTGCACTTGTTTTATTAGCTCAGCGAAATTACGATTTTGCATCTCCAGAATTGGTAATCCCACTTCTGATGACGAAGATTCATTAGCCGAGTCTTCCACCGGACTTTCGGCGAAACGTTTTTTGGCGCGTGGCATGATGATTTAATTTTCGAAACTAGACTACCTTTTTTCACTCTTCCCTTTCCAATTCCGTCTCACACTCCTATACACGCGAAACGTGTGGTGAGTTATGACAAACACTATCTGTCTCACTCATGCCCACGGCCAAACTACGTTGACAGACTTATGTATCTGCCTCGCACGAAAGAACGGAGAGGCAGTAAGAAATAAAACAAGTGTGTACCAACAAATAATTCGTTATAATTTGAATATTTCAAATAATATGCGACATATACATATATACAAATATACTTTATGGGGTTGGTTACGGTAATTGCAAGATTGAAAATAGTATACAATAATGAATGTCTGAATTTTAATGAAAATATCTGATAATATATGTATGTATATAAAAATTACTTTCAGGTAATTTAATGATACTATTTTTACGATTTCAAATGCAATTCTTTTAGATCTAGCAATGTCGATGCATTGACTATAAGCAGAGTGATGAGTAAATCGTTTACACAGAAATTTAAATGTAAAATGGGTAAAAGCTTCAATAAATCGTCGATATCAGTAAGTGTCAGCTGGAGTCCTACTTAAGTAGTTTTCACCTAGCAGCTAAATTGATAAAGTCGTCTTTTTCGTGTTCGACTGTCACTAATTTTCGTCGTGTATGCAGTAGTTCTTATTAAAAATCACTGTTCATATATACTCCAGCGTTAAAAATCGGAGCATTTACAAAGTTGATTCCCTAAATTCGACTAATCGTTTCGAATGCTATGCAAGGGCAGCTTAAGTCTTCGTTGCAACAGCAATGAAGAATTGAAGACTTTTAGAAAAATTAGGGTAAAATATTGAATTGTTACTAAGTTTTGTTTCTTATTAATGATCCCTTTTCCAGTCAGATAAATCCAAGCTAATTTATACAAATATTATATACTAGAGGTATCCTGGCACGTTTCGCTGTGCCATCGACTGCCAGTCTACCATTCCCAATGTCCAGTACCTGTCGTGAGAACTCCTCCGCTGCTTGATCGTTCTGCAGCTGAATACGAATCGTCAACTTCAATGTAAGAACGTATCGCCACAATGCTGAATATTTTAGGCAAGTATATATTTCGTCGGCTGGTGTCGATCAAGAAATTATTGGCAACGTTTGCCTAAAATCTTCTGAGCGTAATATCACTGCTTTCTCGAATGGATGAGCGTTTCCATAGTGCATTCATCCAAACAATAAGTTTACATTTCTGTAAAACTTTTCCCATACGCGATGTTCTGGAAATATTGCACGTGGGAGTCTCGATGATTTGCATATTCAATGTCAACTCCGGAGCTGAATGAGCAGTTCTTCCACCGGGTATCAATGTGGCAGCTATTGCTGATGAAGTGAGCGCTAAGGCTATATCTTTTTTCGCTCTAACCGTTGCCAGAATTAATTTGTTGAGGAATGTCTTCCCAGTTCCTCCTGGATCATTCAAGAAGAAGATACCCCCTCGTCCGCCCGTTATCATCACCATAATGACATCATATATGCCATTCTGTCCACGCGTTAATTTTCAAATGTTGGAAATCAGATATGAATGGAAATCATAGTTGTTGCAGCTCTGTTCTCGATGCAAATCCACATCCAATGAAGCATTTTCAGTCCTGATCGGTGCTGGCATTTCTAATTGGCTGAGAACTTTATGTACAATAGCTAAGCAGTTGTCTTCAATTATATCATATCAATCGTTTGGTTGCTCTAGCTCTTACCATCTCTGAGATCTAGGTGTTCATGAGGACAGACGGACGGACAGCCAGACAGACGGATATGGCTAAATCGATTTTATTTTCGATTTTGAACATTTTGGTTGTACCAACATATGGTCTGTGACGTCTCCTTCAACCTGTTACATACATTCGAACGAACTTAAAATACCTATGTACCTATAGGTACATGGTATAAAAACCTTCCGTTTTGAGTACCGCATAGAGTTTGCGATGTTCGCTGCGTTCAGCTTAATTTCAACCATGCAATTTTATGAGCCGAATATTTCTGGGGTTTTAATTGCAGCAATCAGCATATTTAAAACGAAAATGAACACATTCTAGTTAGGTATTAGGTCCGTTGCTTAACATTGTGAACGAGTATGTTTTGTACTCTATAAAATATTTAACTTATTATTAACTTTAGTGTACGCAGGCATATTTTCATTGTGTGTTTAGGCGATTGAGCCACTTTCAAAGTGCCACTCACAAGTATTTGTGTAACAAATTTTAAAATTCGTTTATCTATATATAGATCTATATCTATATCTATATCTATATCTATATCTATATCTATATCTATATCTATATCTATATCTATATCTATATCTATATCTATATCTATATCTATATCTATATCTATATCTATATCTATATCTATATCTATATCTATATCTATATCTATATCTATATCTATATCTATATCTATATCTATATCTATATCTATATCTATATCTATATCTATATCTATATCTATATCTATATCTATATCTATATCTATATCTATATCTATATCTATATCTATATCTATATCTATATCTATATCTATATCTATATCTATATCTATATCTATATCTATATCTATATCTATATCTATATCTATATCTATATCTATATCTATATCTATATCTATATCTATATCTATATCTATATCTATATCTATATCTATATCTATATCTATATCTATATCTATATCTATATCTATATCTATATCTATATCTATATCTATATCTATATCTATATCTATATCTATATCTATATCTATATCTATATCTATATCTATATCTATATCTATATCTATATCTATATCTATCATAATTATCATCAGAAAGAATTATCGATGATATTGCGCAATACCAGACTGGAAGAGACATAAGGAGCAATGAGGCTGCACGTCGAATTTTTTCTATTCCCATGCATGAACACAATCCAGCTGTGGTTCATTTAGCAGTACATTTGGAGAATGGCCAACGCGGCTATTTCACAGATGCTAACGTACAAGAAAGAGCCATCAATCCACCTGATACAACTCTGACAGCTTTCTTTAAATTATGCTTTCGCCAGAACACTGATGTGTTCTGAAGTGTCTTCCTATTACACGTAGAATGTAACTAAAAAGCATTTGGAGGCAGCCAGTTGACGGACAATTTCACGGAGAATTTCATTTTCAGAGAAAAAACCGTTGGTAGAATATATACAGTACATCCTAAACAAAATAAATGTTTTTGCTTCGAATGCTGTTGGTAAATGTGGCTGGTCCGAGGTCTTTCCAGAATTTGAAAGCTGTAAACGGCATCACACACCCCACTTTCCGCAGTGCATGTCAAGCGTTAAATTTATTGGAGGACGACCAACAATGGTTGCATGTTTTAATGATACGTGCAACACTACACATCCGAATCACTATCATATATTGATTGCAGGCTTTCCTTCATCTATAACAGAGCTATGGGAAAGATATGCTAGGACAACAATGATCGCCATTCATATGTGAATTCGAGCATTGGAAAATTAACGCGTTAACAGAAGGGTATATATGATATCATTATGGAGATGATAACGAGCGGACATGGGGGTATCTTCTTCTTAGTTGCTCCAGGAGGAACCGGGAAGACATTAGCCTTAGCGCTCACTTCATCATCTGCTCACTTCATAGCTGCCACATTGTTACCCGGTGGAACTGAAATTGCCATTGAATATGCAAATAATCAAGACTCCCACGTGCAATGTTCCCAGAGGATCGGATATGGGAAAAGTTTTACAGAAATGTAAAATTATTGTTTGGATGAATGCATAAAAAATTAGTAGAGGCTCTTGATTGATCATTGCGCGATTTGCGAAGAAACGCTCATCCATTCCGGAAAGCATTGATATTACTCTCAGGAGTTTTAGGCAAACTTTACCAGTAATTTCTCGATTGACACCAGCCGACGAAATAAATACTTGCAGCGGAGGAGTTCTCACGACATTGGGAACGGAAGACTGCCAGTTGATGCCACAGCAAAACGTTCCATGGACTATATATATATATATATGTATATATATATATGTATATATATATATATATGCTATCTAACATTATACTTTTTAATGTATGTAAATACAATATAAATAATAATTTTCTTAATGATTTTAAGAATTTTAAATTTTAAAAATTTTAAAGAAAATAAAAAAAAATGTTATTAAAAATGGATTCAATAGATAGAAAAATCGAATTTATGATCCACTAGCAAACCCGGCGAACTCCGTTTCACCACCAGATCGTTTTATTTGAAAAGGAAACATTTTGTTTCATTTCACAACAATAATGAATTCATTTCAACTACAAAAATAAAGTGTTTTTTAGTTGAACTTCTCTAAGTAAATGGAAGTGAATACTGAATCGTACGTGCCCGCAAATTATCCGTGTCATTGAAGTGCTCTTTGGTAAACCACATTTTTTGTTTTTTGGTCTGACGTTAACACAAACAAAGCGGATGGTTTCCCAACTCGTGAACACGCAACGTATAACTGCCCATGTGAAAAACAATGATTTTCTAAATTTATCCCGCAAACACTAAGCGATTGGCCTTGCGACTTGTTAATTGTCATTGCGAACGCAAAGCGAACTGGAAATTGCAATCGTTTGAAGTCAAACGGAAGATCAGTCGGAATTTTTGGTATTCAACCAAGCATAATTGTGATAATTCTCACTAATGTTTAGGAAAACATTTTCAATAAGTGATAATTGAGAGTTTACAAATCGGCAAAAGTCGTTGGTAAGAGTAATTAATCTAGATGTCGCATCAACTGAGATTTTTCAATTTTCAACAGCTAACAATTGTATGGAATATTGTGCAGCACTTTGATCATTTTGAAGTTAAACTCTCATATTAGTGGTTAGCGATATTGTTTTTACGTTATTCCATAAAGTTGTTGCCTTCAGGCAAGCATTCAATTCATCTGCAGGCGTTCCACAGGGAATTACTGGCAACGTCTGCCTGCCAACAATATCATGCGAAAGCAGTTATTATACTCAAGGATGTGTTGAAGAAAATGGCTGGAATCAGGATCACTTCCATCGAACAATTGTTTTAGTGGCTGTGGTGGTGTAAATAATGGATCCAGTTTGACTTTTCCATTTGCGCAGCCGTTTTTCTTTTAAACTTTAACGCATTGTAATATCGGCATATAGTCGTCATTGGTCCAATATCTAAATGTTCATCATCACTGTAGTTAGCAGTGGGATCATATTGGAATACCAAACGATTGTATGATGCCAACTTTCTCTTATTGTATTTTGTCATTCTTCGCATAAGTTCTGTGAATACACTTGTTGCTGGCTTGCATGCCTTGTGCGGCGGCCGATGTTCGCACGTCGTACTTTAGGCATTTTGGACTATGGACAGAGTGGTAAATTTAACCTCAAATGGACAGTTCCAGTCTGTGGCCGAGTAGGGAAGAGTTACTTTTAAAAATGAGATTTTAGAGAAAATGAAAAGATAAAACGAACTGTTCACTTTGGAGTGCAAAATAGAACTGGACATTTATTATGGAATGTGTACTAATGTAAGTTGTTCGTCATTGTCGCCTACTAGCGTTTTGAGTTTTTCGCCAGAGTTGCCAAAAAAAGTTGAAATAAAAAATGATTTTCCCGCTTCCCTTTTGAAATTTTTCTTGATCTTTGTTCGCTATAAACCTAACGGACTCCGAGACCTTTCCAACGAATTCTAAACCGTGGAAATCGCTTCGTGCGTTCTAGAGTTATAGCGTCAGGAAAAAAACCCGACTTATTTTTATATAGTAGATTCAGCATTCAATAAGAAAAATCACTTCAGTTGATTGTATGATATGGACATGAGTCGTCTTTATTTTTGAGAACTCCTCGCGAAAGAAGACAAATAAATAACACCAGCTGCTTACCAATTGTATCCGTCCCGGTGATAGCGTAGCATATTTTCCGAAAAGTCTGTAAATATGTGGATTTGACGATGAAAATTGAAACCTACCCCGAAAATGTTTTTGTTAGTACAAATATTTTTTTATCAAGGTCAAAAGCCGAGTAGATGTAGCCATATGTGCCTGTCTGTCTGGATGAACTCCTATATCTCAGAGATTACAAGAGGTAGAGTTACCGAGTATCAGTGTTCGGGTATGTCCTAACTAGATCCTAATTTTTGTTTTAGGTTTTGGTTACTACCCTTTCGCTCTGTAAAATTAAACAAATGATTTATGAGCTTAATTTAAAAATGTATATCCCTCTGGTATCATTAGTAGTTACAATATACAAAATATACCGATTATACCATTTTTGGCAGAAAATGTCGTCAAACGTTATAACGTGAGAGTTGAAAGTGATGCCCATAGAATATTACAAAATTTTCGATTCAATCCATAACTCGAAATAAAATTAAGAACGCAGAACATGGGCTGGCTTTAAGCACGTTGAACTGCATACTGACTTTATGCGTGCATAAGAATCTGGGGTATTAGTTTAAAGTTGTTCGATTTATGAAAGTGAAAGTGGTGGCCATTCTGCAATGAACACGATCTTACACTGAAAAAGACAGACAGACGTTCAGCAAGAATATACATACATTTCTTGTTAGCCCAACTAGTACAATAAAATTGGAATAGAAAAAACAAAAGCGCGAGCGGAATTCCCAATGACAATGTTTAATACAGATTGTCACAGCAGCAGTTTTTAATTAGCGAATGTTCGTAGCATGATTTGGCGTATAAAAGAGAGCAGTCATAATATGCACATTGAGGTGGACGTAGCTGTGGTGCTGTAAAAAGAAATAAAATCATTATTTTTCAGAAACTAGATAAGCATTTACTATATTCTTTGGAAGTATGTTGAAGTTATTATTTAATGGTATGTATATTTCTTGCAACTACTAGCATACAAAAACGCTGTAACATATATTTTCCCATTTTTTTAAAGCGGCGACAAATGACGCCTAAGCAACTGAAATCTAAAAAACAACTATGTTATATTACTAGTTACTATTTGAAAAACTCGTGGCCAATATCTACAATAAATTTGAACCGCGAATGACATTCACGTGCACTGTCACCAAGTTCTGTTGCTTTAGATACTTACAAAAAAAAATACCTCGGTATTAATACCTAAGATTATACAATAAGAAAGAAGTCCAAATGATTCATTCAAGAAAATTGTACATAGCATCAATTACCTAAAAAATAACAGCAACAGGCATCATGTATCATCTTGTTGGAACAATAGCTGTATACAGATGAGTCACATAATGGACAATCTGATAGTCCTGATACTGGATAAGCAAAACGCTTTCCAAGTCCCACACTTTGTAAAAGCTTCGATCCTCTTAATTGTGGAACTACAAATAAAGAGTTGTTTTTTGGGTAAAATTCTTAGTTTACCCATTTATGAATTAATTATTAAGAACATTAAAGATTTGGTAGTGAGTAAATTGTTATAATTTTATAAAATTACATTATCTGCCCCTTTAGAGTTTGAACTAATAATAGATACATTTATCTGTAGTATTCTCATTTATGGAATAATGAGCCAATTATTTGAATTAAACTGTCCGTATTTTGTATGCAATGATCCTCAACACATTTTCTTATTTTCACCTGGTGCTGAACTAACCACTTAACATAAAATAATGCAAGATTCTAAAATAACAATTATTGACATACTTTCACTTACCCAAGTTTTCGTTTTCAGCTGATATCGATTGCGTCATGCAAAATAATAAAATGATATTCACTGAACGACTGAGTAACATTTCAATTAATAAGAAATATTGTGCCCCGAACGCAAGTTCTGTTAATGCTGACTGTCCTATGTCGACTGCAGTATAATATGACAGGGAGTGTAACAATGACAAGCAACAATAACGAGCTTTCAGTGAACGGTTCGTTTTCGATATTTTTCCGTTGACTTTCGCTTCTTCCAATGAAGAAGACAGAAGGGTGTCATACATATTAACAATAATTTGAACTTATTACTGTTAAAAAATATCAATGGCTAATTTTATACAGTGTTTCCACACTACGAGCATCTCTTGTCATACTGCGTAACTGCTTTCTTCTTATTATCCAACAGTATTTATACCCAGTGTCTAATAAAGAAGCAGCGACTTATACAGTAAAAGCTACTTCCCAACATGATTGATTTCCC